>JAVJAQ010003572.1:1175798-1355804 GCA_032362365.1 Zygogramma bicolorata
CATCCTGCAGATTGAAGCGCGGTGCTGGGACGCTCCGAGCGCTTCTTTCCATGGATTTGAGAATCGCCTGTTGGAAGTTTCTGGTGGCTTTCTTCAATTTGCATATCGAATCAATGAGTGAAATGTCTCCTATCTGATCGTGGACAGTGCGCTGGAATTTACTCCAGTCTACTATCCTTTTTTCCTGTGCAACCGGTTCCATTTCTCCGTCTCCTACGGTTAATAGGATGGGATTGTGGTCTGATGACCCTTCGTCCAGAACTTCCATCTCGGAGGTAGTGATGTTCTGGACAATGGCAAAGTCTAGTGTGTCTGGTTTTGCGCCAGCTTGGGGGGTAATGGGTCGGTTTCGCTGGGGAGACGATTGCTAGTTCGTCGAACCAGGTGGATGAACGACCTGGCTAGCTCCCGGCCATTCCGGTTCACGTTCCTGCAGTTCCATTCGCGTGATTTCGTGTTGAAATCACCTATGGCGACTGTTGGGTGGTGATCAGGCAATATTTCGGCTATGTCGGTCCTCGCTATGTGTTCCCGTGGAGGCAGGTACACAGATACGATTCTCAACTGTCCGTGCCATCTCAACTTCACTCTGACTGCGACTGCCTCGCCGCCCTGAAGTTCCGGCTTCCGATCTTCGCTTTGCACTAGGTCGTTCTTCACTATAGTATGGCCACGCCCCCCGCTGCCCGCTGGCCTGGCCTATCTGCTCTATATGTGTTGTATCCTGGAATGTGATAGTTCTGTGTGGTTCTAAGTCTGGTTTCTTGGACCGCCATGACGTCGATGGATAGACGCGACGACAGTTCCATTAACTCATTCTTGCGACCTGCAGCGCCATTCGCGTTCCAGGATACTATCACGAGGCTTTCCGGTATCCGTTGTACTGCCATTTAACGTTTACCGGTTTCCTTCATTAGCGCAGACAGTAGGCTGTGGGCCACCTTTTTCTGCTCGTCTGTCAATTTTCCCAGAATCGCGTTTAGTTCCGCTCCTACGGTTCCACGCGATTCTTGTGGCCTCTTTGGGGCCGCGGTCTTCTTTGGTTGAGGTGACGGCTTGGGGGCCGGTTTTGTCTGGAACAACCTCCGTGGGGTTTGCCAGGCCTTGGGGAACAGCTTGCATCCCCTGTAGCTGGCTGGGTCCGCCTCCTTGCAGTTGGCGCACTTTGCCGGTTCTTCCCTGGGCTTCACGCAGGTATTGCTTTGGTGGTTTTCACCACACTTCACGCAACAGGCCGTTGCATGGCAGCAGCGCTGCGAGTGCCCAAAAAAAATTGGCAGCGATTTCATTGGGAGATTACTCCCCTCCTTTGCCTCTGCGGTTCCACCCTTACGGAGTGAGAGAAAGTCCGCAAAATGATATGGAGAATGTTTATATTTCTTATTTTGTACCCCTGCAGACATAATTGGTTGAATTTAAATTGACGAACATCGAATCGGAGCGGAATTTCGCGAGGCCGTCCGAATATTAGTTGCCAGTCAGCATCCATGTTTTTACATTCGTGTGTGGTTGCAGTTATTGAGAGTTATGGTGAGTGTTTCATCACTGTTCCAATTAATTTTTGGAGATATTTTACATTATCGTGTGCGAGAAGACGTAAAAATGACTAATAAATGCGTGTTGTGCAAAAAATGGGACAAAAAGAGTGGTGGGATACCATATAATCGGTGAGTAAACACAAAACATAGGCGTTCCATACACAATATTTCTGGGTAAAATTTCGTTATCAGGGCATTGGCAAGTTTTTAACTGAATTTAGGTCCTACCACAGTAAACCATGGTGCACTTTGGTCCGAGCTACATATTTCAAGCAGCTGAACGCAAATGAGACGTCAAAATTTGGGGCTTTTCCTTCGTTGGGAAGTTATAGCCTTTCGAAGATACGAAATGGAGCATAATGTGCCTTATTTTTATCACAATATTACCAAACTTTCTTATCGGAATACACGTTTTAGTCGTTGGTTCTGCTCGACTCTTCATTTTACCCTTTTCGATCATTTTTCGGCAGAAATCTGGTTCACCGGGCCTTTTGAAAAACATTTTCGACCACCTTACGTATTTTGAGCCGCTGACTACGAATCTGAAGTGGAGACGCTGGGCTCGTTCCGAAGTTGTTGCCTTTCAAAGGTCGGAAGAAGGGCATTTTCTAACTTTTTTTTTGCACCAGAGAACAATCGGAATTCTTATGATTTCAGCCACCACATCACCTTACAACTACTTAATTGTTGACGGGGGTGGAATGAGGGTAAGTCTGTTATTCCTACACTTAAGAGTTTTGAAAGTCAAAATGCGGTAAACGTATATAGAGCTTGAACTCTTTTTGAAAGGCTGGGGAGTGGGAATAATATACTTTTATCGAAATCTGATCTAAAGTGGACTTGGTACCCACCTACTTGAAATATTTGTTATGATCCTATTAAAAGACAAAAAAAAGGGTTGAATAAGCATGATTTCGTACATATGACAGGCTATATTTTTCGAACCAAGGAAGAGTGTCAAGTTTTTACTTTAGATTTGTGTTCAGCTGCTCGTAATACGCGAGTTCGACCATTTCCTTTTAAATATAAGTTGATGTGGCCAAATAGCCCGAAACCGGTCTGCAAGTGTGTCCGTCCCTATAATTGGAAATCAATTCCTTCATTTGTATCGACGAAAGCAAATGCAGGATTTACTTCTGTGAAGAAACCTGCACTGGCACCGGTCGGATATAATTCAATGCCCTTCGTGGTATTATCCAGGGGAGTAGTTGTTTTCTGGAGAACGAATTTTGAAAGTTAGTGCAGTTCCTGGAACATTCAAGTAGGTATTTGCTACTCAAATACCCAAGGAAGTCGAAGTCAAAATGCGGCGCTACCACTTCGTTCCGAAGTTAACTCGGTTAAAATCCTCCAAAGTTGGAGTTTCTTTTCTACACAAAAAAAACACATTTTTATTCGTCAGTTGCCAGGTATTCCACCTTTTTCATTTCTTTCCACCGTTTCTCTACATAAAACTCTGGGGAAAATCTTGATGCGATTGTTGAGTCATATCAAAAGAAAAGAAAGCCAAATATACCTTCCAAATCGTATGGGACATTTTATTGCAGGTCTTATAATGAAAAGCAGTAAAAAGTGCTAGAGAAGGTGAAATAATTTGTACCCTTGACCCAATGAATAAAATCGTCTTCTTTCGATCGTTTTTTTGGTGCAAACAGGAAGACGGGATATGCCTTTCTTCCGCAGCTGGAAGGGCCATAACTCTGGAACGAAGGGGGAGCTATCCGTTTTGACTTCTGATTCGTATTTAGCGGTTCGAATCACATAAGTTGCTACTGAGTTTCAAACGAACTTTAACAAAAATGATTTTTTAAATATTGCGGATGCTTCAATTTTTTTTACATATTCAATTATTCAGGCAAAAATCAAGTTCACCGTGTCAGACGAAAACTTCTGAACAATTATTCACAAGCACAGGAGAAATTGAAGACAACAATGAAGTTGAAATGAAAGGGGCAACAAGTGGTACTCAAACAGTGAATATTTTTGAAGTTATGGATATATATAAGAAATATATATATATATTTATATCTTTTTTATTCGGATATTGTAGTCAGATTTTCTGAGAGACTATCGAAAAATGTACACTATTTTTTGATTATTCGGAGCTTTAGGAAAATGTATTTCCTTTCTCAAGAATATCTACAAAGTGAATGTGCTCGAAACAGGCATATACATTTGAATTTATGACTCAGTGAGGTAAGATTATAAATTAAATTGACAAGATGTAATACATGAAGATATAACGTTGCAAATGAGATCTTGAATATGCCAGTGAAAATTTTTGGTGAGTGTCATACCACCTACTGAACATACGTTGTGAAAAGTAGAATTGATATTTGAAGAGAATCGGCTGAATTAGTCTCGAAAAGAGAAATCATTATTAGAAAATTTAGATATATTAAATATATTGTAATTATGCTAAAATTTTGGATTTCTGATTTTTCCACCCAAAATGTTTGGTTATTCACTTTTATGAACCATTTCAAGCAGTAACCATTCAATTTCATTTATTTTCATTTTTATTCATCCAACCTTTTTATTTTTTGTTATAATTTCTATTTTTACTCGTGATTTTATATTATATAATCATATATGTGTATATTATGTGCATAAATGAAATTTTTGTATTTTTATAATCCATAAAGTGATCTTCTGGGATAACATTCTCTACTGGTCCACAAGAATGTTTGTTTGGCTTACAGTGATTGTTCCAAAAAGTTTCCGAATTGTCCCATCTATATAAAATGAATTGCAAGAATGGCACGGAATACTAAAAATAACATTGGATTTTTCTTTACAACTGAGAAGAGTTTTGTAGAAATTTTAATATTTCTGATATCTTGAAAAATATTCATTAATTTTGGAATATATATTTTATATAGTAATATAATTAAATATGATTATTTGAATATGACGAGTTGTTAGACAGATGAATAATAATATCAGATGAGATGTAGGTGTCTGAATTTGGATGTCTTGTATATTGAATAGATAAGAATTTTCAAGCAAACTATCCTCAGGATATTCAAGATCATTAAACACGAAGTCAAGATAGCACAATTTTGTTACTTTTCTTTTTCTATGCTAAAATTAGGTTGGTTCTCATCCTGAATGGATAATGGCAAAAATAGCTCATGAATCTATCATTACATGTAGTTTTTTTGTACCATCTTGTCTTAGGAACCTTATCCATACATCTGATAATTTTCATATCCAGGAGAGGTAGAGATTCGTTCATTGTGAAAAAAATTATATTGAAATAAAATCTGCTTGAAAAACCAAAAACCAGGTAATTCATAGATCTTTGATTAGAATTGATGTCACTTTTTCGCAAATCACTTGTTTGGACGATATATGGCTATGTTACGTACCATCTACATCCTTGTCTTTATTATGCCATCCCTCATATCTTTCTTGAATTCAGCAAATGACCTACTTCTCAAATATATAAAAATTAATTTCTCTTATCATCGAGGTTTATTAATAGTTTCTTCGCTAGCTCAAACCTAAATGTTTCTTGAATTACCTAGCTTGAATGAAGCTATAAGACTTATTATTACTACAAATAATTTTATTTCCATCAGAAAAACTACTCGAAAAGCATTCGTAGGGGACTTCACAGACTTCACAAGTGAAGATTTTGACACTCTGAGGATTTTGACACTCCGATAAAAGCAAAACGTGCTTTCAGTATTGCCAAAAAAAAGTCATGTCACAGAAGAAAAAAATTTATGCTTCGAGGAAGCAGAGGGCCAAATTCAGATCGAGAATTACTCATTTGACATCCCTTCTGAATTATCTGAACAGATACAACTATATTTCTGAAACCGCTCAGGAATCTTTTGAATTAAGTATTTGAAAAGATTATGTTATATAGTTTGAAAATGATTCATATTTGGTATTCAAAATAAGCATTGCATATTATATTCATTTATTTTTATTTATATTATCTAATATTATATAATATTACTTAGGTACTTGCATATTGTAATGGGGTTCAAAATTCACAAAATTTTTATATTTTTTAGGCCTCATTTCCTGCTGCTACTCTTCGAGAAATCATAAACAGAATGTTGAAATGATCCAAGGGTGAAAAATATTCTCCAACTCTGAGAGCATTTGCTCTAACTCTTCATTTTTATTCTCCAAGAGCGTGAATCTATGTTCGAGAAAAATTCGAAAAATCATTGCCTCATCCATCTACCATAACGAAATGGTACCAAAATATGATTCAGCGCAGAAGCACTTACAGCATTGAAAACCAGAGCTGAGTTGAGTAATGCTAATGGAAGGAGAGTCTATTGTAATTTAGTAATGGATGAGATGTCAATACGAAAGAAAACAGAGTGGATTGGTTCAAAGTTTTAGGGTGGTATTGATATGGGAGCTCATTTTGAAGGAGACAATTTACCAGAAGCAAAGAAGTACTGTTTTTTAGTGACTTGCATAAATGGTCACTTGAAAATACCAGTGGGCTATTTTTGCATAGATGGTTTGTCTGGTAGTGAAAGAGACAATTTAGTGAACAATTGTCTAGAAGTTTTATATGAAACAGGAATAACATAATTTCTTTGACTTTTGATGGAGCTGCATGTAATATATCCATGGCAAAAAATAGGGGTTGATTCGTCTGATACAAATAATTCAAAAACTTATTTCACGCATCCTCTTTCACAAGCAGAGGTGTTTGTTTTTCTGGACATATGCCACATAATGAAATTGTTTTGGAAATCATAAGATTTTGAAGACTGGAGATGGGAAATCAATTCGGTGGAGCTATTTGCAACTGCTAGTTGATTTTCAGTATCAAGAGGGACTCACTGCCGCAACGAAAATTAAGAAAAGACGGCTGTTTATGCGAAAAAAAATGAAGGTGAAAATAGCGTCGCAAACGTTAAGTAAGAGTGATTGTGATGCTCTGAGATATCTCGAGAAAGACTTCAAACTGAGCCAATTCACAGGCGCCGAAGAAACGACAGAGTTTTGTGAAATGTTCAATGATTTATTTGATATTTTCAATTCAAGAAATCTTTATTCGTCGTACATATACAAGATGGCCCTATCAGTAAGGACTAAGGAAGATATTCTCAAAAAAATTGATGATGCTGAAAGCTTCATTTCAAACTTGCATCTCGACGAAAAAAGTGCTATATTGTCTATATTTCTTGGGTTTTTAATGGGGATAGAAAGTCTCAAAGGTTTATATTTGGAATATATAGAAAAAAGTAATGCACTCAAATTCATATTAGGTTATAAATTTTCTCCAGACCATTTAGAGACTTTTCCAGTTCAGTACGTAGTATGCATGGTTTTAATAATAATCCTACCGCTGGACAATACACTTATTTTGAATGTCAGCAGTAGAAAAATTACGCTTAATGACTGCAATGAAGATTTGGAGTGCACCAACGAATATGTGGAATCATGTTCATATCAGGGCGATCACGATCTGTTTAGTTGTTCAGGATGGCAACTGTCATCTTTTGTAGAATATGTAGTTATTTACATTGCAGGTTTTATGTTGAAATCTCTGAAAAAATGTGTGACTTGTTCTAAATGTATATCTTTATTGGAAAGTAATGAAACTTTTTTATTATCACAAAAACAGAAAACTTATTGAAAATTATTCAAAGCATCAAAATTTCTCATTGGTGTATGCACTTGGGGCGAAAAATCATTGAGAAAATTTGGTTTAATATTTTCAGTCCAAAATATAAAAATATTATGAACATTCTCATTCATGATATATTGAGATGCTCACCAGAACGTGTGATGATCATATTTTTGGAGAACTACTAGATTAGCACCAGTTACCTTTGATCAAACTAATATCAAAAAAATATTTCACAATGAGAATGCATCATGAACGAGAAAAAAAGTGATCAGTTGAATAACCGGGTTTAGTATATAGGTATATATTTACTCACCAGATTCTGTACTAAAATCAGTAAAAATTGTAAAGACATTTTCATTTATATTTCTTGATATATTGATTTGTACCGAATATCAATCTGTTACCTTCAATAAACTATGGTAGAAAGTACCGCTCTACTTCACGTTGATTCAATTTAGTAGTCTTTTTACTGAATGTTTTTTTGTCTTTTTCTATTGGAAATAATTGACTTGCTTTATTCACAAATTTCTGGGAACTCATCAAGCAAATCAATCATAGTGTACTGTTGTAATAATTATATTCATGAGGATATTTTACTTTTTTTATGTGAAATGCGCCTCATATAAGTATTTAAGCGATGTATATCTGATTGATATGTATATTTAATTGATATGATTTACCTGTACTGTTTTCTCCCCCAAATGTCTAGTTTACTATTTTAGTTATGCTCTTAGTATTGATTGAAGTTTATTGTCGTTCCTCTGAAGGTGTATTTTGGTTTATGTTGTTACCGATTTTATAACGGTATAATTGGTTCACTCAATTTTACTGGTCTGATTTATATCAATTAAAAAAAAACTGTACTTTTTCACACTAGAGTTTGTAAATAGACGTTATTCATGAAACACCACCCATCATAATTGCATTAATTCAGTAGCCGTAATACTAAATGATTTTTGTCTATTTCTATTCGAAAGAATTGACTTGTTTTGTACAAAAATTTCTGAGAACTTATCAAGCAAATCAGTCATAATGAGCTGGTGCATTATTTATATTAATGAGGACCTTTCACTATTTTTATGTTTCAGTTAAACGATAAACACTATGTATTTTCAATTGACGTTTTTCCTGTATTATTTCCTTCCCCAAATTCCTAGTTTACTAATTTAGTTATGCTGTTAGTATTTGATTGAAGTTTATTGTCGTTCTTCTGAGGAATCATTTTGGTTCATGTTGTTACAGATTACGAATCGGTTCTAACGGTTCTTAGTCATCCCATTATTGGTTCACTCGATGTTGCTGGTCTGATTATTTATATCGATTGAAAAATAAAGCCCTGTTCTTTTTCACACTAGAGTTTGTTCGTGGATAGACTTTATTCATAAAACACCAGACCACCATGATTGCAATCTTAGACAAAATAGTGTTGGAATTTAAAGAGAAGCGACACGCTCTGTGGTTAAAAGTTGTAATATCAAAGTGGCGCTATGATGTTGATTTGAAATTCCAGAATAATACTAATTATTACTATATTTATCAAGTACAAATCATGACTAACCTACATAGAAAACGTCAAGAAACACTTGAAACAATAACTATATCGCTCACTAAATACTCACTGCTTTCAATTCTCAAACGATAATGTAGAAAATATAAAAGACCTAGCTTGGATCAAAAATAATTGTCAAGAGTGGTGCACATGAGTCGACCTCTTCGCCAAAGGCAGTGCTGCGATCTTGATTCGACATCATAATGCCATAAGGGCGAGAAAATTCAATCAATCGAATTGAATAGATGTGCTAATTTCGAATATTTTACAAATATGATATACTAATTAAAGTAATTATTCTCATGAACTTTTCAATAGTAAGTTCCCAATGGTTCAACTGTGAGGAAACACCCAAAAAGCAAGTTTAAAACAGTGAATCAAAAGTAATGGTTTTCAAACACATTCGCCTAAATGTATTTTTTTACGGCAATTGAAATTATAAAATATTTGCACCCAATTTCATCAAAGTATCCGCCGCTCATGGCTCTTGTTTACAAACAAATTCAACACCGCGCCCCTCTTCCGCAAATTTTTTGAGGCTTGAGGAGATGATTAATCTAAGGCTGGATTCAGACAGATCCAAAATTCGATAGTACGACGATCCGACAGCTTTCTGATTGGTCTGAATGGGTCTAAATTTTAATATAGACCAATCAGAAAGCTGTCGGATCGTCGTACCATCGGATTTCAGAACTGTCTGAATCCAGCCTTAGACTGAATGAAATACAATGATTTCCAATATACTTATTTCTTTATTATTTGACTTATAATAGTTAAAATGCTCCGAAAACTTTTCATCTCTTGTACATAATAAAATATTGCATAATGAATACTACAATGGAACAAAAAACCAATAAACGCATAGGTATTAGTTTGAATCGCGCGTATGTATTGCGCTGCAATATCAACAACTGATATGCTTTTGTTTAGTCAATCTGAAAAATCGAAGCAAGAGCTTAAATTTTTTGACGGTAGGTGATGATGCGATTTCTCAAAGCTGCAATTCCAATCAAGCGTCAGCTCACGAGTCTATTTTGATACCGACGGTGTCATTGGCTAAACTCCCGCGGGATCTTCGTTCACCAATAGAATCATTATAGTGTAGCTGCTGAAAAGATAGAATGATCACGTGAACGGCACGCACTCTTTGAATGTTCCTCTCCCCAATGATACAAGTTCGATTTACACCACTCAACAAAAACGTCGCCGCGTCGTTCTTCCATCAACTCTTGGGATGCTTTTTTATAACTGTTTATTATTACACCTTTTTCCTCTACAGTTAAATGTCTTTTTTTTGATCTTTTTCTTGGGAGGTGAAAGATTTTTTCCATCCATATTTTGTAATTCACGTAACATGCACATGTAAATACAAAGCACAAATGAGTACAGTACAGTGTAAACAGTTCTTCATTTATTTCAGTTTAGAAGGCGTGGCTATGCAGGCATTCACTGTTCACGCGTCCTTGAATTCTATCTTTTGAACGGCCCGACTATAGTACACAAGATTTGCGCAGGTCCCTTACAGTCAAGTTTGATACTTCGATTTCAAACTCAATATTCAATTCTATTCCATTTAGTTTTGTTCGTTTCATTTCACGTTGTACTTTCCACGTTTTAATCGTTACTATTCCCGATGTTGAGTGAATTTTTCACCTCTAATTATTTTTATGAAGGAGAAATTCGCATTTTTTTTGTGGTGTTAATAGTGCCGAATCTGATATCCATGATATATTAAGTGGTTACCGAAGGAAAATTATTTCTCAGTACTAGAACATATATGCGATAGTTTCAACAAATATTTCGAAAATATGTGTTGAAAATCCCAGAATAAAAATTGATTTTAATTGATGATAGTTCGCTAGATTATTCTGACGATGAAGAAAACAAACTTCACCTTGAATGACCTTTCTCAACTGACTCGGGTAGAAGTTGTATTTGTGTGATTTACTGATTGTTTCCAGAATTTTCTAGTTTAACATTTTTTTTCAGCATTATAGTGACAATACGTGCCAAGTAAAGTATGCAAAAATAATAATTTAAAATCATGGAATAAAAGTTCTTTTAGGTGAGTGTATTCAAATGCCTATAATCTACAAAACAACTGCAGTCGGGCGTGCAGGAAAATGTGATGTTACGTCACCAGATTCATGAAGTGCGCCACTGCTGGCAATCTCTCGAAGCGATTTCTTTAGTTGTGCGCTGAACCAAAGAATATTTACGAATACACGAACAAGAAGCGCATCTCACAAATTCGACAAATACACCTTGAATGCGCATGTCTACCAGCAGTGTCAGCATTTTGCAGTCGGTCAGTCATATCAACAAACAAGTACTGCTGTTTCTTGCTGGGTAGTTTACTGGATTACTGTTTTTTGCTGGCAGTCATGCGTAGTCGAAACAAAAATAGTTTGGAGGTCATGAAATAAGGTAGTGGTGGGGACCACAGGAATAGCGGCTGTGTAGCGGCAAGTGACGCTTCTTGTTCGTTATACGTAAATCTTCTTTGGCTGAACCAAGATGTGAAGGCAGTTCAAGCTCTCAGGGTTGCGCGAGTGGCTGATATTTGGAAAGAAGAATCTGACGAATTTCGTTGCTGTGTCTTTATTCAATAGATTTTGTGGCTGAAGGAAAAGTATGACAATTTGAAACAAGACGAAATACATGAATGCGTAAGAGTAAAATTCAAGAATCTATACATATTGAACTGATTTTATATTTTACAGAATATTGAAAATAGCCCTCACCTGAAGGAAAAATGACCGACTTCAAGGCTAGATCGACTAGAAGTCAATTTAACTATATTGCCATAAGGGCTCACAATCCCTTGCAACAAATATATTTTATTTCATAACTTTCTCAGCTAATGCAGTTATACACCGAGATGCTCAAGTGGAAAGAAAACCAGTGGGCGATCGCGGAGATAGCGTAGAAAAAAGTTCAGGAGTTTTTGTAGGCTTTAACTTTGAGCGGCTTCTTTCGGAACGGGCGAAAAATCAAAACGAATTGGCTTGAACCACTATTAGGCAGCATACAATACATCACGGTTCATCACCAATCCAGTGAAATATTTAAGTTGAAATTTAGGATCTCACGCCATCTCTTTTCCGAAAAGCAAAGAAAATTGGTAATTCATTTACTATATCACAAATGACAAAAAACAAACAGGCGCCAAAGCTCAAACCTGTTAATCAACTATTTGTCATTATGTAACTGGAATTAGGACTTAGATTTTTCGGGTATAAGTGAACGCAACAGGGTTTTTATGCATCTTGAGGTGTTTTCTGGCGCTCTTGTATTTAAAACGTATTCGTCTCTCTATCTTTCTCTCACTATCTGGCTACGTTTTAAATACATGAGCGCCAGAAAACATTTTTGGTTTTAATACATTATTACACAATAGGTGTGTAATCTATGTGTGTAATTTGCTTGTTGCTCTTGGTAACACTTTTTTTGATTCGAAAGCAGCCTTCAAACATGGGCGCCGTAACAATGAATGTTAGGGGGGGCACATTACGCAAAATGTTAGCAAGAGGCACATTTTTTCAAATCGAAGTATTGCATTTAAATGAAATGAAAATCCTTTTGAATAATACTTATGAGTGTGGTTCAGGAAAAATTGCCAAATCAAGTCGATATTGTGTCTTACGCGGTGTATGGATCAAAAGATCTGAAATCCAAGAGGGGTGGCTTGCCCTCAAGAAACGGCGCCCTTGCAAATAAAAATCAGTGTTACTAATGCTGGATATATGAACTCAACTAAATTTACAATTGAATCAACCACTAACAACCAAGAAAGATGAATACAGGAAAATCCCATTTCATCTTTTCAAAGAACTAACAACTATGAACTTAACGCATGCGCATTAGGCTTATACTCTTCTGACATATTGGTATTAGTTCAAAAAAGTGAAAAACTGCAAAAACAGGAAGTTTGTGTCGTACCAAGCAATTGTTTCAGTTGATTATTTCAAAACACAAGCACAAGAAAGAAAAACAATTGTAAAATGAAAGAAAAAAAACATTTGATGATCACAGTGAAGAGGTATAGCCCGATATAATCAATATGTAGCACGCCTATGTGTAAAGACAGAGTGCGCGGAGTGGGGTGAGACAACACGTGGACCATGGGACAGACGACAGAATGGCGGGCAGGCTTGACCGGCGTTAGGTAGGAAAGGTAGCGTGGCTTGGGTGTAGCCATTGATATGTTGCATTTTTGCGTTAGATGAGAGTGCTAACGAATTACCAGACGTTGAGATTGTGTTAATTGCTGGAAGGTGTAAAACTGTGCACAGTGGCTGAGATCCAGGAAGCAGTAATCGAGCTCGCACCGAGGGACACGTGAGTCTGTACCTGCCTTATTTCGAATTTATACATACCCAAACCCCAGAAAACGTTCGGCAACGAGTTAGGACATTCAATAATTAGGTATATATTTTTTGTAATCCTGTGTAACCGACAAAAGTAAATATTATTCAATACATTTCTGAGTTACTACAATTTATCGAACCTAGAGTCCCTTCAACAGAACAAGTAAATGCCTCCTCCGTTATCAGTTGTGAATTCTTATTAAATCGGAGTTGTTAATTTAGCATAAGGGCAACAAGCAATAAATTACACACACTTATTGCGGATGTGCGAACAAAAGTTCGGATTTGATAACTATTCCTGGAGCAAGTCTCTTACCGCCGTACCCAACAGAAACTCGAAGGATCGTGCTATTTGAACTTGCAACTATCATTTCTGAAAATTCATCAAAGGTAATACCACGAGTCCTTCAAATTTCATCGATAACTTTTTGTTTTCCACGAAAACGTTTTTATACGGTAAAAGTATGAAAACAAACCCATTGATAAAATTACGAGTCCGTAGGACGAGTGATTTTAATCAATTCGCAAACCTTACAAATGCTTTCTGACAATATCAAGAGATGGCGCCACACCTCTCATTGTACATGGTTGATAATTGAAAATTTCTTATGAATTGAAATTCGCACCAGAAGGAACATAACATTATTCGTTATGTCGTTGTATGAAGATCTTCATACAACGGTTTCGTCCCAAACCACGAGAAAGAAATAAAATTTAACAAATATTAAAAGATTCATTGACTTACCTGTAAGGAGAATCAATCTTAATTTGTCGAGCTCATACTCCATTATGATTCTCACTTGGTACCATCGCGTTTGTCATACTTCTCGGTACATTTTACAAATAACAGAGGAAAAAACTCTGTTATGCTCGCCCTCACTCGGATATTCATTCCGTTATTGGAACGAAGTAATAGATCGCTGATGGGGTAGCGTGGGGAGGGGGGCGGGCCTAAACATACCGGAGGATGAGCTCGACAAATTAGGATTGATTCTCCTTAAAGGTAAGTCAATCAATCTTTAAATTTGTCTTCCCTACTCCTCCGGTATGATTCTCACTTGGTAGCTGTTTGAAGACTCAAGCGATCTATTTTCTTCTCATATAATGGTTTAATTTAAAAACAGTACCCAAATCATCAATTCATTATGATAATGATTATTATATATATTTATACACCTTCCCTTCTTTTACCCTAATATACAGTTTACAAAATCTGAATTGTCTGTACATAAGGGTCTATTAAATATATATATATATATATATATATATATATATATATATATATATATATATATATATATATATATATATATATATATATATATATATATATATATATATGTTTCAGTCAAAAAAGTGAGTTTTCAATTTTTAAAAAGTAATGTTATTGATTTGATCAATTCAAATAGTAAAGTCTTCAAAAGTGGAGGAATATAATTTTCAACGATTGCTGGCAGTGTGAAATATAATCTCAAAAAATGTGTCACTGTTACTTGGGATTCTCTCGCATAGATGTCCCCCTTTAAATTTCGTTTAAGTTGTGACTAAGATGTTGTGACCGTGAGTTCTGTGGTCACATACAAAGCTGCATGTGTCTACCACAACGCTCTCGAAGAAGTAAGAGAAAGCTTTCAGATCCTATGTTCCAAGGGCCTACTGTAAATTGTTCCCTTTTCACGTTCTAAGTATAACACAAATTCTGTGTGAGATTGGTTTTTTGGCTTTGAACACAAATTCTATCATATTCAAAATTTGAATAACCGAACTCTAGTGGTTAAGGAAATTGGTAACCTTTCCGCGTAGATTTAAATGACCGGATGTTTAACTTTGACGGGTGAATGTCACTATTTCATTTCATGTTTCTGCGTCGAAGCGACTTTGGCGTCTGTAATTTTTTTGTTATGGCTTTATGAATCGGACAGGAAGTTCTTTTTTCTAACAGAGCGTCTGTAAATTTCGGCACGATGGCAAGTCTCCGAGGTAGAGATTTCTTTTCATTCCTGTGTTGGTTATTAAGTGTGAAGGCCTTCCTTTTAGGAGGTGAGTTCACTTTCAGTCAAATGTTTCCATTTTTCAAACCCTTTTATTTTCTATCCCATAGATTTGAGGGCCTTTTTCTTGGGGCTCACGCCTTTCTCGTGGTTTTCGGCCATTTTCTGGTGCACGATCTTACTCTGGCTTGAACCCATTTTACGGCCTATGAACTTTAAGTTAAGGGTTATCCTAGCCCAACGAGTTCTCGTGAAGATTCCATCCGTTTTGGAACCAAGTTTTGCTTTCTGGGAAGAATACTCGCCCATGCTTGGAACGCCACCACTAGGAGTTTCTTTTCCGGCACCTGTTTTCTCCAAGGCGCTACCCAACTGTGCTGTGAACCTGTACCGCTGTCCAGGTCATCTCGTTTTCGAGGAGCACCATCCTTCTGGGCTCATCAGCTCTCAGGTCACAAGGGCTGTGTTCCAGGTCCCCACGTTTCCAGGCTGTGAACCCGTACCGCTGTCCAGGTCATCTCCTTTTCGAGGAGCACCATCCTTCTGGACTCATCAGCTCTCAGGACACAAGGGCTGTGTTCCAGGTCCCCACGTTTCACTACCGAAGCAGTGACAGAACTCCCATCCACCTCACCAAGGTATCTTAGATAGTCACCCAGTCAGGTAGTAACCAGAGACTAAATTTGTAACATAAATTCTGAATTCAGTTATTCATATATGAAAGGTATATTAAGGGTAGTTTCATGATAATCTCTAAATTTTCATTCGTGAAATCCAAACCAAATAAACATCATTTGAGTCCACAAGGTTTTTTTTCATTATTATATTTTATACGAAACAACTCGTTATTTTTCTTAGTTTCCTTCTGAAACAAACTAAGTGGCGCTCACCCGGCCACTCAGTAAAATCCTAACTCAAGCCATCTGTTCTCCTGACAAAGAGCTGCCGGTGCAGTTTGCGTTGCCTATCCTGCCTTAAAAAGCAAGGGAGTGCGACATTGTCAAGACGAAAAGTCGATTTATTTTAATTGAAAATTCGACAAATCAAAAGGTTTTACGACCCTAAAATCTACATTGGTCCTTCGAGTTAAACAAGAATCAGCTCTGTGGACAGCAGTGCAGGTCAGAAGACAAAAAAATGACCGAAAACTTCGGCAACCGTAGACGACGGCCGACAGCCAGAGTGAACAACGATCTCGACCCAAACTTTATATGGCATCAAGCATCAAGGTTTTGGAGAAGCTTCAGGAAGGCACGACGACCCAATCCAAGAAGTGAAAAACACTGACGACGTTCACTACAACCGCAACCCTCAGAAAATTAGCCATTTCGACATGAATAGTGCCTCCAGCAAAAAATCGATAATGTCAGTTTCTACAAAACATAGTCTTGCTAATTTGGACGTTGAAAGGAAAACATTAGAAACTGAAAAATCTAGACAAGCTCTTCGAGCCGCCGAGGAAGAAATGAAAAATAAGAGAATTTTGTTAGAATTAGAGCATCGAGTAGGGAAGCTGATTTAGTCGCGGAGGCTCCGAAATTATCTTCATCTCAGGGAATTTTGTCTTCTTGACATTCAGTGACAAGCATCTACCCCGAGGTACTTTTCAGAAACAATATGTTTTCGCCTTTGGTGACAACTGAAAGGAATACTATTGTCCAAAAATGGATTGAAGATATTCCCAACAACACTCAGGAACAGAATTTTCCAGACCAGGATATCGACAAAATGAGTCTAATGAAAATTCAGAATTAAACATTTTATGTGAAACCCTGAACAAACTTTTACAAAATAGCACAAATTCACCTCAGTCAGCTCTGACAAACAAATTGGTAGCTAGACGAACTATTGAACGATATTTTCCCATTTTCGATGGACGTCCAGAAGAATGGCTTACATTTTTTTCACAATTTAAGAGGATTTTTTAACTTTTTTTTCAAGTCAATCATATTAGAATATGATATTACTGATCATTATCCAATCATACTCCAATATAATAATACTATATCAACAAAAATTACTAACAAAACGAAATACAAATTTTATACAGACTTCAAAAAATTTCATGATAATTTTTCGAATGTAGTTTTTGATCATTTCATAATACTAATAACCCAGGAGACTTGGCGAATCAACTGACAGAAAAAATAAAAAAATGTATTGACAAGAGCACTACTAGAGTTAAAATGAAAAATACAGAAATAATGAGAAAAAAATGGATGACAAAATCTCTACTACAATCAGTGAACATAAAAAATGAGTTGTATAGAAAAGTAAGAGAGGACAACAATAATGCAAGACTAAAAATAGAGTATAAAACCTATAAAAATACATTAACATCTCTAATTCATCAGGCCAAAATGAAATATTGCCAATCTGAAATTGAAAAAAACTGTGGATCATCCAAAGATCTCTGGTTTTGTTTAAAAAAAAATATGTCATGATAAAAATGATTCTAATGGAATGAAATTCATTAAAGTAAACAATAATATATCTCATGATAAAAAACTCATAGCAGATAACTTCATAAATTATTTTAATAATGTAGGAAATAATTTAGCAAAACACATTCCGAAACACAATAAAATAGATCAAGTGTTCAGACTAGTCAGTCTTACTTTAATATTCTTTTCTCTAGTTCAAAGTCGAAATAAACTAGGAAAATACGATTTTATCAACTTTTTATGAATTACTTTTCAAAATACAAGTCAATGTCAAAATCTACTTATTTATCAACTATCAAACAAATAACTATCATCATACAAGGTGATTATAATAAAATAACAAGAACATTCTCCCGACCGTGACGAAATCACAAACACTCAATTAGAAACTGTCGAGTAATTTACAAATTTTAGTGACTGGTCGTTTAAAAATTCCAGTTTTCGTTTTCACTTCAACCACTCGGACTTTTCCATCCTTCCCTTCGTATACCCTTTGTATTTTTCCGAGCGGCCACAAATTTCTTTGGAGGGTGTCGTCCATAACAAGTACTATATCGTTAACTGAGATACAGTCTTTTTTGTCATACCATTTTGTTTGTCTGTTCAGGTTCAGTAGATATTCCTTTTTCCATTTTCTCCAAAAAATGTCCGCTAGGGCCTGAGACGCTCTCCATTGTTGTCTTAAGTTTACTTCAACTTCCTCGAACTTTCCAGTGGGTGGTGCGGCTCCATTGGAACAGTTCAATAAAAAATGGTTCGGTGTGAGACTTTCAGGATCAGAACTATCGCTTGATACGTAGGAGAGTGGTCTACTATTCACCATGTTCTCCGCTTCAGCTATCAGTGTTTGCAATACTTCTTCCTTGGGATATCTTTCTTTCAAAGTTACTTTTGGGACATTTTTCACAGATCTCACCAACCTCTCCCAACTACCTCCCATGTGTGGAGAGGCTGGTGGAATGAATCTCCAAGTTATTCCTTTTACAGATAGAAAATCTAAAATTTTCTCTGAATCCAAATCGTGGGCGGCTTCTCTCAGTTCGCGATCAGCCGAATGCATATTGGTACCGTTGTCGGAATGTATCTCTCTTGGGCATCCCCGTCGACTTACAAATCTTCTTATTGCCATAATGGCAGAGTCTGAATTAAGTGAATTTGCTATTTCTAAGTGAATAGCTCGTACACTCATGCAGGTAAATAAAACAATATAGCGTTTTTCATGCCGTCTACCAATGGTTACCGATACTGGTCCGAAATAATCCATCCCTGTCACGGTAAATGGTCTCACGAAACTCTGAAGGCGACTCTCAGGTAGCTGACCCATTTCAGGAACTTGTGGTTGGGCATTACTTTTCTTACATGAGAAGCACTCATTTTTACATTTTCGTACGGCATTTCTCAATTTCAGAATCCAAAATTTTTGGCGAATCTCATTCATAATGATTTCTTGTCCCTGGTGTGCAAATCTAACATGAAAATGTTCAATCAACAGCTTCGTAAAGCGATGTTTCGGATCGAGGATTGCAGGATGTTTTTGAAAAAAGTTGAGATCTTCTGATTGTTCCAGTCTCCCTTTCAATCTGATAATACCTTTCTCATCAAGAAACGGTGAGAGTGTATAGAGTCGACTTGATTTTTCCACCGATTTTTTGTTTCTCAAATCTGATATCTCCTGTGTGAAACTTATGCTCTGGGTATATTTGATCAAGATTTCTTCTGCTTCATTCAACTCTGACGCTTCTAAATTTATGGAAGTTTTTCCTTTCTTCTTGCAATAAATCTTAACATCCAAGCAGTAGCTCTCAGCAATTTCGTGTATTTCGAAAACCTCTCACTATTTGGCAAATAATGTTCTTCAACTGTTACTACCAGAATATTTTGTTTCTTTCTTTCCAATTCAATTTCTTCTACATTTTCTTCGATTTCCTTTGGCCAGTCTTCTTCAGGTAATTTAAGGAATTTAGGTCCTGTTAACCATTCATTTTTGTTTCCTGTATTCAGTTCTCTTGTGTTCTCATCAGCTACGTTGTGTTCTCCAGGAACCCAATGCCAGTTGTTTACGTCTGTAATGTCTGTTATTTCTCCAATTCTCACTGATACGAAAGTTTTATATCTTTTTGAATCAGAACGAATCCAATGTAAAACAATTTTTGAGTCTGTCCAGAGATAAATTTTGTTAATTTTGATTTCCAGGTTTTCGTTTATTGTATTCACAAGTCTGCTTAACATAACTGCAGCCTGCAGTTCCAACCTGGGTATAGTGATTGGTTTCATAGGCGCCACTCGTATTTTTGCACTAACAAATGAGGTTTGGAATACATCCTCATGACTGAATCTTAGGTAGACAACAGCTGAAAACGCCTTTTCACTACTATCACAGAAGCCATGAAGTTGTACATTTTTGCTCTTATAAAGTTCTGGACCATAACATCTGGGTATATTTATTTCTTCTATTTTTTTCAAATCCTCCAACAGTTGCATCCATCTCTCGTTCAATTCTTCAGAAATCTGGTCATCCCACTCGATTCCAAGTTTCCATAAATGTTGCATAAATATTTTAAATTTTACCACCAATGGCGACAAAAAACCTAGAGGGTCAAAGACTGACATGACAACTCTAAGAATTTCCCGCTTCGTTGGTATTTTCATTTTTCTCAAGATTTTTGAATCAAGTTTTCGATTGAGTGAAAATATAAAATTGCCTGTCTCAGGATTCCACCACAGTCCTAACACTCTTTCAGCAGGTTGTTGTAAAAAGGAATTCAAATTTTTATCGTTTCGCGATATTAGTTGTTCAGGAATTTTGTCGATAACTTTTTGAGAGTTACTTATCCAATTACGAATTTCAAATCCTGCTTTTTTATGGATCTCTATGACCTCTGAAATGAGTTGAATAGCTTCCTCTTTCGTATCTTTGCTGTCCAGATAGTCGTCAACATAATGCTTTTCAACAATTGCTCTGGCTGCTTGATCGTCCCGATCAAACAATACGTCATTATCGCCATTGTAACGTTTAAGTCTTTCTAGGTGAACGACCTTCATTTTTGCTCTGGGGCTACATTGAATCCTGTACACCACGTCATTTATTCTCTTGACTATCGAATTGGGTCCTTCCCAGCATGGTGTTAGTTTGGGAGAAATTCCTTTTCTACGACGAGGGTTGTACAGCCACACTCGATCTCCTTCTTTGAATCCACCAGTATTTGCCTTGAGATCGTATCGAGCCTTCATCCTGTCACTAGTAATCTTCAATCTTCTTCTCGCAATTTCGTGAATCCTCATCAGGCTGTCTCGCAGTTCATCGGCATAATCCTGTACCTCTTTTTCCTCGGTACTTGGGGATCCTAACACCAAGTCACAGGGCAAACGAAGATCTCTTCCGAAGATGATACTGGATGGGGTGAGCTTTGTGGAATCGTGCACAGCTGCCCGGTAAGCCATCAAGAATAGTTGAAGGTGTCGATCCCAGTCTATTTGATGATCCCCTACTACTTTGGAAAGGTGTTCTTCCATAGTCCTGTTGAACCTCTTGACCATGTCATCAGACTGTGGGTGGAGGGCAGTTGTTCTGTTCAATTCACAAACTTTCCTGAATAAATTCGACTCGAAATTTCTTCCTTGATCGGAATGTAGCTCCATTGGCACTCCAAACCTTGTAAACATGTTGTCCACCAGGGCTCTTGCAACGGTGGATGCTTCTTGATTAGGCAAGGCGAAAGCTTCTACCCATTTACTGAAATAATCCATGGCAACGAGGATGTATTTGTTGCCATCATTCGTCATCGGAAACGGTCCAGCTACATCGATGGCGATTCGTTCGAAGGGAGCACCAACATTGTATTGTTTCATCTCGCCCCTTGATCTTGTTCTAGGACCTTTGCTTGTTTAGCATTTTGGGCATCTTCGGCACCATCTCTCGACATCTTCTCGACATTGGACCCAGTAGAATCTTTGCCGTATTTTATCCAAGGTCTTGTTAACTCCTAGATGTCCACCTGATTTACCACCATGAATCTCCAACAAAACATCCTCTATTCTCGACATGGGCACAACCAGTTGGGAACTCACTTTCTTGCCATCGGCTGACTCCCAAGCCCTCTTCAGTAGGCCATTCTCCACAATCAAGGAATCCCATTGGGCCCACAATGCTTTGAACGTTGGCGATCGATCCGAGGTGTCCTTCCAGGTGGGTCTTTCCGCTCCATTTTCTTTTCATTTTAAAAATTCTGCAACGTTTGGATCATTCTCCTGGTCTTCTCGCATTTTTGCTGTCGTCCAATTGTCGTCTACTATCAATCTCACTTGGTTGATTCCTTCGCGACGTTCAATTCGCTCACAGTGTTTACAAGTTTCCGAACAAGGTCTTCTACACAAGGCATCTGCGTTGTTATGCAATCGTCCTGGTCGATGTTTTATCCTGAAGTGATACTGGTTCAACTTCTCAATCCACCTTGCTACTTGTCTTTCAGGAGTCTTCATTTCGAGTAACCATTTCAGAGCTGCATGATCTGTTCTGATGAGGAACTCCCTTCCATACAGATATTTGTGGAAGTGGTCTTCAGCCTTGATTATTGCCAGTAGCTCTTTTCTCGTTACGCAATAATTTCTTTCTGGCTTGGTAAGTACTTTGCTGTAGAACTCGATTTCTTTTTCCTGACCATCTTGCTCTTGTGATAGTACGGCTCCAATACCATTATTACTGGCATCTGTGTCCAAAACAAACAGGCCTCGTTGACGTGGGAAACTTAAAATGGGGCTGGAACATAAAGCAACTTTCAGTTTCCCAAATGCTCGTTCACTTTCGTTGGACCAGACGAATTTGACTCGATCTTCTGTCAACTTATGTAGGGGTGCCGCAATATCAGCAAATCCTTCTACGAAACGACGGTAGTAGGTGCAGAGACCTAGGAAACTCCTCACTTCATGTTCGTCTCTTGGTCTCGGCCAGTCTCTTATCGCCTGTATCTTCTTTTGGTCTATTCGGATACCGTCTGATGAAACTGTGTGATCTAGAAAATCCACTTCTTTCTGGAACAATGAACATTTCTGAAGATTCAGTCTGAGGTTGGCGTCCCTGAATCGTTGAAAGACTTCTTGCAAGTTGTGCAGATGTTCTTCGAATGTCTTTCCCATGACCAAAACGTCGTCGAGGTATACAAGACAAGTTTTCCAAGTGAGCCCCCGAAGGACCAGCTCCATTAGTCTCTCAAATGTTGCTGGAGCATTGCACAATCCAAACGGCATAACAGTAAACTGGTAAAGCCCACTCCCAGTCGAGAATGCAGTCTTCTCCTTATCGTCTTCATGTATGCCCACTTGCCAGTATCCGCTCTTCAGATCTAATGTTGAGAACCAACGGGAACCTGCCAAAGTTGTTAATGTGGCATCTATTCTTGGTAGAGGGTAGCTGTCCTTCTTGGTGACATCATTTAATTTCCTGTAATCGACACAGAATCTCGTAGATCCATCCTTCTTGGAAACCAACACAACAGGTGCAGACCAAGGGCTCGATGACTCTTCAATCACACCGTCCTCCATCATCTTGTCGACAAGCTCTTCCACCTCCTGTTGCTTGGCGAATGGAATTCTTCTTGGTGGTTGCCGAATCGGATGAGCTTGACCAGTATCGATTCTGTGTTTGACCAAATTAGTTCTTCTTGTCGTTCTCGAATCAAAAATGTCACTTTCACTCCTTTCTTGGCACCTTTCAGTTCCTCTGTTGATAGGTGTTGACTTGATTTTTCCAGAGTTGATATAACACTCTCAGAGTCCGCCTTTATTTCTTGACGTTCATTTGAATTACAGTTCGCTACCCAAGTAACAGGTTCACATGTTCCAATGACATCGCCTGCCTTAACAGTTATTTCTCCAAGAAACACGTTGGCAACCCTCACAGGAATAGTTTTGTACGTTTTAACTAAGGCTTGTGCAAACACCAAACTGCTGGGGGATTCATCACATGGCTGGACTACTCCAACGCAGCACCCAGGGTCTTCATCTAATGTAGCGCAAATTACTTTTTCTGAAAATCCAGGAATTCTCGCAGTTTTCAATAATCGCAGTTTGGCAGGTATCGTCCTTTCCATTGGAGTTGTAAGGACAAATTCTTCTTCTCCGAACCTCATTATCTTCTCCTCATTGTCGAATGAAAATCCATAGTCACTGATCAAGTCCATTCCGAGTATGAATTCATCTTCTATATCTGCGACGTAAACTGTATCTGTGATGGTGAGTCGCCCAAGAACCGATGTAATTTCAGCCTCTCCTCGAATAGGTGCGTTTTCACCAGTGACTGTCCGAGGCATGACGTTGGAAGAAATAGGCTTCACGCTTCCAGGCCGAAGAATGTCGCTGCGTACCAAGGAAACTGCAGCACCGGTGTCTATGGTGCATATAACGTCGATTTTATTCAATTTTCCTGGAATGGAAAGGCTCTCAGATGTTCTTTTCAGCCTGTTAACACGGATGACCCTGGGGGCTCTGATATTGCTAGCCAGCATGCGCCCCGATATGCTGGCTAATTCTCGTTTTCCTGCCGCCAATTTGAGGACTCGCTGGATGACCTTGTCCTCACAGGTGATTGCGTACGAGATGGCACCCTTGCAGGTGAGCTAGATCTTGATGGCATTCTCACCCTACAGTCTTTGATAAGATATCCGGGTTTTCCACATCTATAGCATGTCCTCTTCTTCTGGGTGCTAATTCCACTTATCATTAATTTGATTTCTTCCAGAACCTTCTTAACTGAACTATTCGCTGTGCCAAATCGTTGTCCCGGTTCTTCTATTGAAACTGCACGCACTTTCGGCCTCGACGTGTTGAAGGCCGCCTCCACTTCCAAAGAGCGAACCAAAGCATCGCTACTTCTCTTGAAACTCGTCAATCGTAAAGTTATTTGTATTTCTGGGTCTCTTAATCCATCTATAAATATCTGCACAGCCAACTGCTCCTTGAAATCCCCGGGCGCTTCTGGGTACGCCAGCTGGATAAGACGTCTAACATTTGCCTCAAATTCCTGCAAACTCTCACCTGATTTTTGTGTGCGAGTCTTCATTTGTGCCCGGTACAGCTGTTCTCGGTGTTGATCGCCATTCCTCAATTCTAATGCAGGAATCAGGTCCTCATATTTCTTTTGCTGTTCTATGGGTATCGTCTGCAATATACCCAAAGCTGGCCCTCTCAAAGCTACTATAAGTGCCGTAGCTTTTTCTTTTTCGCCCCGATACATGGACCAAGACGACTGTCCATCAAAAGTCGGCGGTTTTACGGAAATTCCTGATGTGGCAACCCTGTCTTGACGATCTTGGTTCTTGAGAAGAGCTATCTGTTTTTCTAGACCTCTCATTTCATTTTTTATTTCATTTCTCATCTCATCTCTCATCTCCTCTCGCACTATATCCACTTTCTTATTAAATTCATCGTCCATTTTCTTGACGTCTTCCTTCAGTTCTTCTTTTAGTTTTTCCACTCGTACTTCAGTTTTATGTGACACATGCTCGAGGAACTTGTCCTGATTTTCTAGAACTTGCTGGAAGTCTGCTTTTCGTTGTTTTTCTATTTGCTCTAATTCGTTCTTTTGTTGTTCTAGAATTTTCTGGATTGCTTCTTCTCGTTCTATTTTTTCACGTTCTCGTTCTTTCCTCTGTTCCTGGAGAATTTTCTGGAGTGCTTCTTCCCGTTCTTTCTTTTCATTATCGAGAATTTTCTGGAGTGCTTCTTCTCGATCTCTCTTTTCATCTTCTCGTTCTTTCTTTTCATTTTCGAGAATTTTCTGGAGTCCCTCTTCTCGTTCTTTCTTTTCATTTTTTCGTTCTAATTGTCGTTCTTTCTTTTCAGCTTCTCGCTCTTTTCTCTGGTCTTCGAGAATTTTCTGGAGTCCTTCTTCTCGTTCTTTCTTTTCCTTTTCTCGTTCTAATTCTCGTTCTTTCTTTTCCTCCTGCCGTCGCTTTTCCTCCAATTCTTTTTCCTCCAGCCGTCGCTTTTCATCTTCCTGTCGTCGTCTTTCGCAATCCGCAAATTGGTTTTGCATAAATTTCAACATATCCTCCATCGTATAGTAAGATGTACTTCTCGTATTACCCATAAATTGTTTTCATTTACCAGCAAAAATCCCACTTCTGACACCACTGTTACGATATATCCCTTGGAAAATCTCAATTCTGACACCACTGCTACGATATATCCTTGGGTTCGATGATTAAAACACCAAACAACACTGAACTTCTTTTATTAAAACTCTCTATCACAATACAATACAACACAATCACTTAAATCGCTCTGATAACTTTCCAATGTTCGCCACTGAACTCTCTGTACTAAAAATTCTGCCGTCGGCGTGCGCGGCTTCCGGTTATATAGGCGATCATATAGTGAAGAATCATCCAGACAAATCTAGACAATCGAATAATCTAGGTGAGCCGCGATCACGCCGGTATAATTCCTGGAACTGCGGCACGAATTCGCTTTCATAGCCGGCAGGGCCGGCGGCAGCACATTTCGTTACATTATTGATGACACATTTAGTGATCCAAAAATTTTTATTGTTATTCAATATTTATCTAAACGATCTTTTTTTACTCGAATCCCAAGGAAAAATTCATGCGTTCGCTGATGACACTGTTATATTTTACATTTCTAAAAGTTGGACAGAGTTAAAAAAATAGTACAAGAAGATTTTAAAAATGTTGAAAAATGGTTCGATAACAATTTATTAACAATAAATTTCGATGAAACAAAATATCTTTCCCTTTTCTTCTTATGAAAATTCACCACCAAATTGGGGCCCTATTAAAATTACTAATACTGTACAAATCATGGATAGTGACCGTATCAAATACCTTGGCATAATGATAGATAGACATCTGAAATGGGATCAGCAAATATATTTTATAGTAAAAAAACTTTGAATTTTTCTTCCCAAATTTCGACAATTGAAAGGATTTTTAACAATACCACAACTTGAAATTTTATATTTTGACTTAATACGATCCCAAATAAGTTATGGAATATTAGGATGGGGCGGGGTGTCAAAAATATATAAACATAAACTGGAAATAATACAAATAATATATAAATCAATTATATATTTATAGAATGATGATTTACATTCATAAAAATAAAAAAAAAATTATAATGAATATAAATATGAAACTAGGAATAAAACTGTAATTACATCTTATAAGAAAATTGAAAAGAAAATTGCACAAAGAAAATACAAGTTCATGATACCATATCTTTATGACAAAATACCACATGAAATCAAAAAAATTAAATCATCATCATCATTTAAACAAAAAAGTAAAATATGGATTATCAAGACCTCTCGAATTTATTTTGACACATTTTTGAATAGTTTATGAAATTGGTTTCTCTAAATTGATGATTATCTAGGTATGTAACTTCAAATGTATTGATTGTAAATTGTTAGTACCTTCAGTTAACCTCACAACAAGTTCTCTTCGTAAGGTTTGTTTTTCAGTTTATTCATAAAAATGTATATTCATAAAATTTTCGAATTGTAATTGATATTATCTAGTCATGAATAAACTTATATTATTATTATCATTATTATTACACGGGAAGAAAAAATGATCAAACTTCAGAAATGTCTTAGAGCTAAATATGTTGTAGCAGGAATGATGTCCATTCTTGAAAACGTTGATCTGGTAATTGAAACCCTACAGTTACACTTTGGGAGACCTGATCTCATCATTGGATTCTTCTGTCAAGAGTACGAAATTTGTCCGTCCTGCGAGATCAAAACTTGACTTGACTGATATATCTATCGAACCATGTGCGATGTCTTGTATCGACAAATCTTTCCCTCAACCGAGACTGTCACCTCAAAAATCCTCAAGATTTGTGAGAAATCATGGAAAAACTACCAGAATCTTTGAGCAGACTTCGTTGGGGAGAACAAGAGAATACATACTGTTACAATATTCCTTGGGTTCGCCGATTAAAACACCAAACAACACTGAACTTCTTTTATTATAACTCTCTATCACAATACAATACAACATAATCCTTTAAATCGCTCCGATAACTTTCCAAAGCTCGGTACTAAAACTCTCTGTACTGAAAATTCTGCTGTCGGCGTGAGCGGCTCCCGCTTATATAGGCGCTCATACAGTGGAGAATCATCCAGCCAAATCTTCACAATCGAATATTCTGGATGAGCCGCGATCACGCAGGTATAATCTTTCCTGAAACTGTCGCACCAATTCGCATCCATAGACGACAGGGCCGGCGCCAGCACATTTCGTTACATTACCCCCCTTTCAATTTTGATCGTCCCGATCAAACAATACGTCAATATCGCCATTGTAACGTTTAAGTCTTTCTAGGTGAACGACCTTCATTTTTGCTCTGGGGCTACGTTGAATCCTGTACACCGTCATTTATTCTCTTGACTGTTGTTGTCGAATCACAAATGTCACTTTCACTCCTGATGAAGTTCTTGGTAGATTTCAGTTCCTTTGTTGATAAGTGTTGACATGATTTTACAAGAGTTGATATAACACTCTCAGAGTCTACCTTTATTCCTTGATGTTCATGTGAATTACAGTTCTCTCGTTACCCAAGTAACAGGTTCACATGTTCCAATGACATCGCCTGCCTCAACAGTTATTTCTCCAGGAAACACGTTGGCAACTCTCACGGGAATCGTTTGGTTCGTTTTAACTAAGGCTCGTGCAAACACCAAATTGCTGGGGGATTCACCACATGGCTGGACTACTCCAACGCAGCACCCAGGGCCACCCGGCGCCAGACAGAAAAATATCCTTTTGAGGATGATTTAAGGACAAGTTGTATGGAAATGACACGTCAATTGAAACAGTTGTTTCATGCGATGAAGCCTCGTCCGTAATTCTCATCGACAGCACTATTGTGGATGCACTGAATTTACAAGGAAACAAAGAAACTTTATGTCTTCAGTGGACTAACGAAAGGAGTACGATGATTCCATGAATGTCAAGGTCAAAATTTCCGGAGTTTTTCCAAATGCAAAGGTATATCAAATGAATGACGTCCGCTCAGTAAATAATTTGTCATTGCCGTATCAGAAAATTGACTGCAATAGCTGTAAAAATCATCCTCACTTGATGAACATACCATTCGACAATATTGACCAGAGACCATTGATTTCAATTGGACAAGATAACATAAGACTCACGCTTCCCAGAAAAATATCTCAAGGTCCTGCAAATCTACCAATTGCCACAAAAACAAGTATTGGTTGGATTCTTCATGGTGTTGATAATGACGAAGAAAAGGAAGACTATTCATTTCATCTCTGTTCCGAGGATATTTCGGATGACACACTTCATAAAATGGTAAAAAACTTATTTTCACTTGATGCTTTCGGAATATCACCCATTTCTAAATTCATGAACGATGACGACACAAGAGCAATGAATATAATGAAATCAACAGCCAGGAGAATGGAAGACAGATTCGAGATAGGACTTCTGTGGAAGTCGGATAATCTTGTTCTTCCAGAAAGTAGATCGATGGCATTCAGACGTTTGCTTTGCGTGGAGAAACAGATGAATAAAAATCAATGTTTCAAGAAGAAAGAAATATTGCGAATTGATGAATATGTCGGAAAGGGATATGCCATAAAATTGTCATGGGAAGAAGCCGCAATTGAAGGTCCTAGGTTTTGGTACCTTCCACACTTTGGAGTCATCAACTCCAATAAACCTGGTAAATTATGACTTGTATTTGATGCTGCTGCCAAATCTCATGGTTTCAGTCTCAACGACCATCTGTTGTCCGGACCAGATGTACTTCAATCCCTTGTCAGCATCCTCATCAAATTTCGTCTTACAAAAATTGCATATACCAGTGACGTACGGGAAATGTTTCATCAAGTGAAGATTCGACATCAGGAAGATCATAATTCACAACGTTTCCTCTGGAGGGGGGGAGATGAGAAGAAAACATGCGAAGTTTACGAAATGCGAGTAATGACCTTCGGCACAACCTGTTCACCAACTCGCGCTCAATACATCAAAAATTTGAACGCTCACCAACTGACAAAAGACAAAAGAATAATTGATGCTATCACAAAAAGACATTACGTCGATGATTGCTTAGACTGCACCGACACTGACGAAAAAGCTCTGGAAATCATCAGACAGGTGAATATAATTCAGAAAAAGGCAGGATTTGAATTAGTATATTGGACTAGTAATTCTGAGACTATTATTTAATAACTTTCCCGCAGTGAAGACTCACTCAAAGACTTAAAACTCAAATTCAGACAACACATTACAACGAATCTTAGGACTATCATGGGATTCTAAAAACGATCACTTTTTATTCAGAGTCAAAACAAATTCATATACAAAAATAGACAAACCACCTACAAAAAGAATTTTTTCAAGGACGGTCATGTCAGTAGGTATTCGATACTTTGGGATTAGTCGTCAATTTTACCACCAGGGGAAGAATATTGATACAAGATATATGGAGGGCAGGTATTGGATGGGAGTACTTGACGAACGGACATATAATGACTGAAAACTTTGGTGTGAAGATCCATATATCTAGAATGTCAGATATCAAAATTCCTCGATGTTACTCTTTCAATATTCCAAAATCTAAGAATACTTCCTTGCATATTTTCTGTGACAGCAGTAAGAAATAATTTTCAGTACTTGCATATCTGAGAATCGAGGCAGATGATAACATAGACGTATCACTTGTCCTGGGGAAATCACGAGTAGCTCCGACTAAACCTATCTTGATACCTCGATTAGGGTTACAAGCGGCTCTAATGGAAGCGAGATTAACTAAGATTGTGAAAGACGCTCTTGAATTAGATATTCATGAGGTATATCAGGTATATGTTACTGGATAGACTCGCCGACAGTACTGTACTGGATAAAAAGCGATGCAACTAGACTGGGACAATTCGAATCGCACCGAATAGAAGAAATCCAAGATATGACAGAAACTACCAGCTGGCGATGGGTTCCATCAAAAAAGAATCCTGCTGACCCAGCTACTAGAACGTATAATGAAAATGAGACGAAAATGTCAATTTCCAAGAATGGTTTACTGGACCGCTTTTTCTATATCAGAAAGATAAAACGACTTGGCCAACCAAAGAAATCGATAAGCTTAAAAAGTTTCACTGAAACAACATTGGTGGTGACCAGAAAAGTTCCTGAGAATGCTTTTCCTGATATCGAAAGATTCTCCAAATGGAATCGACTTATCCGTTCCACTGCTTGGGTACTGAGGTTTATCAGAATTATGAGGGGAGACAGACAGAAGATATTTCCGAAAGAACTTGAAATTGAAGATATAATGGAATCTGAAAGAAAATGGATTAAACAAGTTCAGGAAGAATGTTTCAGTGAGGAGATCAGAGACGTGGAATAAAATGCGAGACATCAAACGACAAAGCAAACTTTTCACACTGACACCCACATTAGACAAGAATGGTATTCTGGTTCTGAATGGAAGAACAAATTTATCACCAGATTTAGAAGAGTCTACCGATAATCCAACAATCCTGACACACAGATTCACTAAACTTTTGGTTCGGAATTATCATGAAAGATATGCTCATCAAGGTTTCGGGTTAATATTGAATGAGCTGAGAGAAAAATTCTGGATTATTGATGGTAGGTCTGTAGTAAAAAATGGTTTGCTCATTGCCTAAATTGCAGGAAATGGAAAGCAAAACCAAATATACCACAAATGGGACAACTACCTCTTGCTCGAATGACCCCAAATGTTAAGCCATTCACATATATAGGGGTGGACTACTATGAGCCACTGTCGCAGTGACAATAGGAGAAGGGGGCCTATAAAACAAATGTTCTCGGACAACGGAACGAATCTCAGGGGTGCTGCGGAAGAACTCAAGAAAGCCGTACAAGAAATTAACCAGCAATCAATATTTCAGGACATGTCATCACGATGAGGAATCGATTGAGAGTTTATTCCTCCAAGCTCTCCACACATGGGGGGATCATGGGAACGGCTAGGCTAATTCGATGCGTTAAGAAATCGTTTCAGGTAATTTTGAATGGGCAAAAACTGAAAGACGAGATCCTTTTGACATTGTTGGCAGAAGTTGAACACATGGTTAGCAGTAGACCAATAACCAAAGTTTCGACGGATCCAAACGACTACGAAGCATTAACACCGAACTTATCAGAACTACCGGAAATGAACCTCTCCATCAATTCGATAAAGTTAATTTCAGAAGTCAGTGGAGAAGACGCAGTACCTAGCCGATTCATATTGGAAAAGGTGGATCAAGGAATAGCTGCCAAGTCTAACCAAACGGAACAAGTGGTGTCAAGGTGCTTCTTCTTTGATAGCTGGCGATGTCGTAGTCCTTGTTGATAATAATGCCCCAAGACAAAATTGGAAGCTGGGAAGAGTAAAACGACAATTTCGTGGACCAGATGATAGGGTGGAGGTTGTCGAGGTGAAAACTTCAACAGGTCTCTACAAGCGACCTGTTACAAAACTGGCAAAAATAGACCTTCGTGAAGAGTGAAGAAGATGAATCTGCTTCACGGCGGGAAGGAATGTTATGTCGCTATTGTTCATTATTATTATTATTGTGTGTTTCATTTATTACTTCTAGTTCTTTGCTTGCATATACTGTATATTGCAGACAGTTCGTTGACAAGACGTCAAAAAAAATAAAAAAGTTGTCAAGACCATAAAATCTACAATGCTACACATAAGTTAGGTTTTTCTTTGAAATACGCAAATTTGATTTTATCTGGCACCCTTATTTCTATACTATTTTGTTCAAATCAATATTATTTGTTGAAATTTTTGTGATTGTTTGAACCCTATGGCCTTTAGTTAGGGCCAGGAGTGTTGCTACTTTTTGGTGAACTGTTCGATATTCAAGTTTTCTAGAGGATAAAATTTTCCCAATGTATGTAATACAGGCTGGGAAACCCATGTATCTTGTATCTTGGCCTAGCAGGCCTAAGGTTATACACGCCTTTGAGAAAACGTTCTGATATTTTCCCGTCATGTTCTTCAATATCGAACAGCAGTACTGAGGCCGATTTATGAATATTTATTGTAGGGTATGAAAAGTTTTCTGACAGTAATTCAGTCAAATGATCTACGACTAAATTTGAGTTATAATCTACAGGACATGCACGTTTTCTAAGACAAAATTTTCACCACCTAGCATAGCAATAATAATTCTTCAACGTTCTATCAGATAGGGAAGCAATCAAAATTGGGATAGCCGATTTCGAGAGATTCCTTTTGGAAAAGACTGCCTCTATAACCTCCCTACTAACAGGGTAATAGTTTCGTATAGTGGGTGTGGTTCCCTGAAAAGAGAAAAAAGCAAGTATTTGTCGGGATATATAATCAGGGGTTCTTCTTTCAGAAGGTTTCTGAACAAGGGGTACCAAGGTTGTGTAGACCAATATGGTACTACTATGATACCCGAAGCCTCGTCGTTCACGACTTTGTTGAGTGCCCTAGTAATCAATGAAAAGGGTGTGAAGGTGTAAAATTGAAACTGGCTCCGGTTGACCGTGAAGGCGTCAACTAATGTGGAACCTAGGTCTGGGTTCCAAGAGCCGTAGACCTTGCATTTATTATTTTTATGAGAAGCAAAAAAATCAATATGCAGTGATCCAAATTTCATGGTAATTTCCGTCTCATGGTTTGCGGCGGATGCAATATACGAGGCGAACACGTAATTATTTTTAGTCCCACATCATTTCCAAAATTTGATTTGACAAATCATCTAAATTTTTGAATTGAGTGCTGCCCATTTTATTAATGCATAAGATTGCCGTGATATTGTCAATGCGTATAATGTTCGAATCTATGAGGTCCTTAGCAAAGGACTTCAGAGAATAAAATGCAGCCAAAATTTCAAAGTCGGTTTATATGTAAGTCACTCTGTTCTTCGTGGTATCGAGGTAAATATTTCAACTTCGCAATTGGTCAGTTTCATATGTTGCTACGAAGTCCAAATATTATCCGATCACCATTTCAAATCACAGTGAATGTTAGGCGGAATTAATAACATTGTTGCGTCGAAGTTACCACCTTCATTACGCAACGCATTTATTTTTGCTCTTTCGAATTTTTTCATATGGGCATAGCCATACCTAACTGCTGGACATGCAGCTGTGAGACCACCAATAAATTGGTCGAATGTTCTAATTCTACAATATTTTTTTCTAACAAGACTATCACACTGTTTTTAGTTTAATGTTTCTTGTGGTTCTCAGTAGTGTAAAGGTAACCACATTCGTTTTTCAAGCGGAAGACCGGGGTTCAATTCCCCGCTGGGCCACCGTGCTGGGTAATCGCACGTTAAAAGGTAAGGCTTCGTTGATTCATTGCTCGCACAAGTTTCGACTTCTGAGGGTTGACGTTCGTCAGCTGGTTGACGGAAACGAACAATTTCAGAACAACAATTTTCTGAGGAAACTGAAAATTTCATGAAAATATTCAGTCACGGGTATGCTTGAAGACTGGCTTCAAATCAAATATTCTATCATATCATATTCGAACAGAGTATATCTTCCCTAGCTCTAGGCTGATACAAACAACAAGCAAAATAGCCGTTGCTGCGCCATATGCCCGTAGACTGGGTACTAACCAAGAGCATATCCGCATGGCCCAATTCCTATTACTAGGAAATAACGAATAAAAATATTCAGTCACGGGTATGCTTGAAGGCTGGCTTTAAATCCAATATTCTGAATGAATAATTTATTCAGGCCAGCCTCAACTCACCCGCACTGTAGGTTGACGGACTAACACTTATCAGAAAACAACTACTCCCCTGGCTAATACCACGAAGGGCATTGGATTACATCCAACAGGCGTTAGCGCAGGATTCTTCACAGAAGAATTCCTGCATATGCTTTTGGCGATACAACTGCCAGAATTAATTTTCAATTATTGGGACGGGACACACTTGCAGACCGGTTTCGGGCTATTTAGCCTCTCGTCAGTGCAAGGCAGTGCCATCATCAACATAAGTCGATGACTTCTCATAATTGAAAATCATATTCGAACGAAGTATCTTCCCTATCCCTAGGCTGATACAATCAGATGGCGCTGCAACGGCTATTTTGCAAAGATATTTCCTGTAATCTTTATACATAGTTAATAGAAAATAAGCGTCCTTTATGTCAATGGTGGCTAAATAGGAATTATCACTTATCAATCTGTTTGCTGTTCTATAATCCTCTAATTTAAAATGAGGTGCTTTTATAAAATAGTTCAATTTTTTCAAGTTGAGAATAAATCTATTTCTACCATTAGGTTTTTTCACCAAGAAATAGTGAGAAATAAATTCTCCTAGTTCCTGTTCACAAGAAGATATAGCTCCTTTTCTCAATAAATCGTTGTTTTCCAGTTCAAATTTCTGTTTTTCGCTTTGTTTTATATTAACCTCAGGCAACCGTTTTTGAACTGGAATTCTGTCGAGAGGGAGTTTAATTCCACTAGTATAGTTCAGAATGGTTACATTTGGGGTAATCAACTTCCACTGACTGAAAAACTTTTTCAGTCTCCCTGCATATTGACTTACTGCGTTTAATATCGACGACGTGCTGGTTCCTGCATTGTCGCCGTTCCGATTTCAGTGGGTCTTGTTTGTATTCCCTTCTCCATTATTTTTTGTATCCGTGTTATCCGTTCTTCTTTCTGGACGTGTTGTTGGGGCGCTTGAAGTTTAAATTCGCCCTCGAGTTACCTTTTGAAGTGGGAGGTTGAGAGTTGTACACTCTCAGGTCATTGCTTGCCTTCTTTAATGCCCTAGTAGCTTTAACATTGTCAGTGAAATATTTTCCGAAGAGGTATTCAGTTATTTCCGTTTTTGCTGTAATCTGTTCCGCTTGAAAATTCATGTGCGGGTTTGCCACGTATCTTCGATATGAAGATATGGCATTATGCAGATTGGCAAAAATTTGAGCAGCATCCGCTATGGCCGGCAGAGGCCCTTTCACTGCATCGTTATCTGAAGTCAACATTTCACATATTTGCCCGCCTAAGGCAGATAAATCATAACACAACTGCTCCTGCAGGGTTTGGAGAAACTGGTCTTGTCTATTCAATTGTTCTGGCAAGCAAGCTTGAATTTCCTCGTTAATATTTGGATGGTATAATGCCTGACAATTTTGAGGTATGGGATATTTTTCAAGCAATTCCGTCTTATTTCCCTTGGTCAGACCCATGCGCAATATGTGAGTCCACCTTAGGACTATCTCCACACAGAAATCTTTGGTCACCTTTTTGGATTCATTGGGGTCAACTGCTATAGCCGATATTAAATTTGGATAGAGTGGAGTAGGTCTTACCCCTGGAATAATCGGAGTTGGAGCGCGGGAACGACTTGAGTCAGATTGAATATAAAATCCGTTCTGTGATTTCTGAAGATCCACTTTGACAATATGTTACTGGTTAGGGTTGATCGACCTCCTGTTAAGTAAACACATGTTAACTAGAATCGACGCGTTAAACCTTATAGTTTTGACAGTTCAAAGGTTAACAACGTTTCATCAAGAACCAGGCAGTTTTATCTGTATAAAACCGAATGATTGCCTAGAATAACCCACTACTATTGGTTGAAATTACAAAAAACGTCACGTTTTGACAAGTGAAAATATAATAAAATTTTGAGGTCTTGTGGAATTGATTTCGATATAACCGCTAGTTTCGCGGGTATCGAAAATGTAACCAATTCAATGAGTTTTCTCTCCAAATCATATACAGGGTTTCATTTAGGTACGTGGCCAAACTCAAAGGGGTGATTAATTGGGTAATTCTAAGACAAAAAATTCACATAAACATAGGTCTGGTAATGCTTCGTTTTCGAGATACAGGATGTCTACATTTAGAAAAAGAATAGTTTTTCCTGAATATCTCAATAATCCTTCAGCCGCTTGTCCCAGAATTTGGCAGTGGTATTTGGGGTATTAAGGGGCTAATTTGGTCAACTAGATACCGGACCTGTTTATTTGAACTTTTTGTTTTACTCACACGAAGAATCGCCCCTTTGAGTTTGTCGATATGATATTTATCGGAAGATAAATCTGTTGTAGAGCGGGCGCAGCGAAACATTCCGTTTGCAAAAACCGATGACCTCATTCTGATTGATAATTTGAGTTGAGGAAGACTTAATGAATTATATTTTGGAGGTTGCCGGACAGAATTATGGTGCAGATTTTTTTTTGGTCCTATGATAGGAGTTTTCGATTTCACCGCTGTAGTTGTTAAAAAAAAAAAAGTTGTATAGAGTGCAAAAACCATTGACCGGGAATATTTTTGCAAGATCCTTTCAAACCTGGAACTGAAAGTTGCCAGAAATGCCCGTTGTCAGTTTTATTTTAAATATCCTTCCTAGCGTCACATACCTCTCTAGTTTTGGAGCGGGCCGCGCTTTCCTCAAGAGTTTTTGTGACTTCAGTTATAGCTGAACTTCATCCATTCAGTACATTTTCCAATATTCAAAATAGCAGCGCTTCGAATTCTGTTATAACTTTTTTTAAAGTGAATAAATGTCGCTACAATTATTAAATTAAAAAAAAGGCGCAGGAAAAATCATGGTGGACTGGTGAATGAACCAAAAGAAACTATTCAAATGCAACAAGTCGACGCAAAGACGAAATTTCAGAAAAATTTTAAAAGTTGTGTGAACCGTATGCTGATGAAGAACACTTCTCGTGGTATAAAAGTTGCATGGCCAGCTATATCAGCGAAGAAAAAATTCGTCGTCGTCACTGCATAGAGCGCTGGAAGAAAGAGCTTCATCATCAACACGGGGCGTTGCTGGCCCACCAACTGACCCACAAATCAAAAAGAAGCAACAGCGATTAGTCGAGTTACTCATGCTGTTCCATTTGTGGTAATACGACGAAAACCAAAATAAATAAAAGTCATCTATTAACTGAAATTTCAGCAGCTTTGCTGTTTTTCGATACTTTGCGTCGAAAATACTATGAAATTTCCACAAAATTTTGTATATACGAAACACCGGAAGATTTGTTTGCAAAAACTTCCAACTTCGTGTTACAGAAATTACTTTTCATTACCAAAATCTTCTAGTAACGAAAAAGGTCGACAAACAACAAACATCACAAAAACAGTTACTGTCTGCTTTTGACAAATTAATGGCGGATATAAAAGACGGGGTTTCGACGACCGGTTTCGGATTGACATACTTGGCTCAACGCATGACAGTACTTGCTAAAGTAGAGGATGTAGTTCTAATCGTGATCCCAAAGTGATGCTGATCGATAAATTTGGTGACAAGATTTTGTTCTCATATCTTGCCGAGAAGAAGCAATCTTCTTTGGTTTTTATGGCAGGAAGTTCATTGAACGAAATAGCTGAACGTGTACGTCGGCTAGACTGTAGCAAAATCGACTACTGAACTTATACCAAAGGACAAGTTGTGTGATGAAATTCTTATAGAAGATGCCGCAAAGAAATGCACATTCACACCGAATCGGAAGACTTTCATATAAGCCTCATTTGGCAGTCAAAATCTAAAATTGTCAGACAATACACTACGTGAAGCATTAGCGGTGTTTAGTGATATATATATATATATATATATATTATATATATATATATATATATATATATATATATATATATATATATATATATATATATATATATATATATATATATATATATATATATATATATATATATATATATATATATATATATATATATATATATATATATATATATATATATATATATATATATATATATATATATATATATATATATATATATATATATATATATATATATATATATATATATATATATATATATATATATATATATATATACACTAAACACTGCTAACACTATATATATATATATATTCCCCACTATTCACTAGTTTAATATATATATATATATATATATATATATATATATATATATATATATATGTTGTTGTTGAGTTCGGGTTGAACCGCGTCTGGAGTTTTGTTCTCGACGTTTCGGCTCCGATTTTGGAGCCATTTTCAAGAGGTGAATGTGACTTCACGCTGAGGTCTCAATCTGCCTACTCCTCAGGTGTTGTCACAAGGGGCAAGGGTTTGTGACTTGACGCCGGGGCCTCAATCTGCCTACTCCCCAGGTCTCGTCACGAGTTCTTTCTAAGGTCTCAATCTGCCTACTCCTTAGATCGAACTGAGGTATCGAGGGATGTTGGGTAGGATTTATAGCAGCGGGTGCTACTAAAGGACCGTCGGATGTCTTGGTGGGGACTGGGCATCTGGAAATTAGGACATAAAAACGATATTTACAGCCAGCAACAAAATCTCCACATTCCTCCGCTCCCCCAAGGACAAAATTGTCAACGAATCACAGGGTATATATGAAATACCATGTTCTGATTGCCATAGAACATATGTAGGCCAGACCAACAGACGTGTGACAAGTAGAGTATACGAACATCAACTTGCTGTCCGAAAATCAGACCCATCTTCAGCTCTGTCCAAACATCATCAAGAGACAGGACACAATATAGACTTTGCGAACACTAAGACCATCGCCACAGCAAAAACACTACAAGCTCGTATAATTCGCGAGGCCATCGAAATCGAGAAGCGACCTTCCTGCTTGAATAAACGTGACGACGGCCAGAGACTTCCAACTGCATGGAAACCCCTAATTTCCAGATGCCCAGTCCCCACCAAGACATCCGACGGTCCTTTAGTAGCACCCGCTGCTATAAATCCTACCCAACATCCCTCGATACCTCAGTTCGATCTAAGGAGTAGGCAGATTGAGACCTTAGAAAGAACTCGTGACGAGACCTGGGGAGTAGGCAGATTGAGGCCCCGGCGTCAAGTCACAAACCCTTGCCCCTTGTGACAACACCTGAGGAGTAGGCAGATTGAGACCTCAGCGTGAAGTCACATTCACCTCTTGAAAATGGCTCCAAAATCGGAGCCGAAACGTCGAGAACAAAACTCCAGACGCGGTTCAACCCGAACTCAACAACAACACACAACTGACCGCGGAAACCTATCCGAACACATAGTACGCCTCTACGGGGAGGAAATACTAAAACTCACCAAAACCTATTCCTCACTCCTCATCCGAAGATCCAAACTTCTCTGCGATCTCACTTTCCTCAAATCCTGCAGAGACCACGAAGTCATTCCCAAAGCATTCCAACTTAAGCATCACGACAAGTCTTTCTCAGCCAAACACATTCTTGGTCGCGCTAGCCAGGCCCTCATCCGAAAAACCATCCACGACATCAGACGCAACCTTCATTTCAACAATATGTCCTTATACCAATGCTACGGCACGCTATCACTCGCCAAAATCCATCCACTCATCTGAGACACACTTCTCAGAATCTCTCAAGAGAAAGCAGACCATATCAGCATACAAAAAACCGAGACCCATAAGAAAAAACTATCAGTTCTCCTGAAAACCAACACTCCGAACCCATCAACATCCAATCCCCCAGTCCTAGTTCACAATCTCTCCGACACCCCTCTGGACGAAAATGCACACAACATTTTATCCAAAGGTTTCAATTTCTCTATCACTCCCACCTCAATTCCAACCGAATCACTCATCACCCAAATCGAATCTGCTATCACTCACCTTCCTGAAATGTTAGCCGAAGAAACCCGACAAGACATCGCCACCACCCTCAGGAGGGCAAAACTTCCTAAATCCAATATCACACCGGCAGAGAGACATTCTCTGAAAAGTCTCCACAACAACCCAGACCTGATCATCCTCCCAGCAGACAAGGGCAACGCCACAGTTATCCTCAACACGTCTGACTATGTTGATAAAATGAGTAAACTACTCGATTCACCTGAATATCAACCCACCGACAGAGACCCAACGACCTATCTTGAGAAGAAAACCAGGACCCTCATCAACAACTCCAATATCCCTACCGAAACCAAGAAAGCTCTCATCCCCCGGGAAAAATCCTCACGCACACCTCGCATATATGGTCTCCCAAAAATACACAAACTCAACGTTCCTCTTCGCCCCATTGTCAGTGCTTTCGGTTCTCCAACACAAAATCTTGCTAAACACCTTGCAAATACTCTCCAACCCCTTGCAGAACAGTCCTCGTCATATGTACGAAATTCTTTCCACTTCATTGAAATCCTCAAAAACCTCAATATCCAACAGACCGACATCCTTGTGAGTTTCGACGTAGTGTCCTTATTCACAAATATCCCGTTATCAGATACATTGAACATTCTCGAAACCAAACACCAAATTTCCAAAGGCACCCTCAACCTCATCAGTCACTGTATGTCCAGTACATACTTCCTATTCCAAGGTACCTTTTACAAACAAGTGAAAGGCGCCCCCATGGGTTCTCCCCTCTCACCAGTCCTTGCAAACCTTTTCATGGAAGACTTCGAAACTAAAGCCATTGAAACGTTCGACCACAAACCCTCTTGCTGGTTCAGATACGTAGATGACGTTTTCGTCATATGGCCTCACGGCTCCGAAACTCTCCATAATTTCCTTGATCACCTTAACGACCTCCACCCAAATATAAAGTTTACAATGGAAATCGAAAGCAATAACTCCCTTCCATTCTTAGATGTCCTCATCACAAAAACCAATGACTCCTTCACCCACACGGTCTACAGGAAACCAACACACACAAACCGATACCTTAACGCAAACTCCCACCATCATCCAGCACAAAACAATTCCGTTGTGAATTCCCTCATCCACAGATCCATCAACCTCACAGACCTCCATAACAAACCACAGGAACTAGCCCAACTCAAATCAGCCCTTCTTCAAAATGGATTCACAGACCATCAAATTGACAGATCCATCCGCCGCCATCAAACTTCTCATTCCATCCCCAGAGACCCAACAGACAACAACGTTCCCCACAAAGCTTTTCTTCCCTACATTAAAGGTGTTACTGACAAAATTAGTCGAATTCTCAAAAAACAGGACATAAAAACGATATTTACAGCCAGCAACAAAATCTCCACATTCCTCCGCTCCCCCAAGGACAAAATTGTCAACGAATCACAGGGTATATATGAAATACCATGTTCTGATTGCCATAGAACATATGTAGGCCAGACCAACAGACGTGTGACAAGTAGAGTATACGAACATCAACTTGCTGTCCGAAAATCAGACCCATCTTCAGCTCTGTCCAAACATCATCAAGAGACAGGACACAATATAGACTTTGCGAACACTAAGACCATCGCCACAGCAAAAACACTACAAGCTCGTATAATTCGCGAGGCCATCGAAATCGAGAAGCGACCTTCCTGCTTGAATAAACGTGACGACGGCCAGAGACTTCCAACTGCATGGAAACCCCTAATTTCCAGATGCCCAGTCCCCACCAAGACATCCGACGGTCCTTTAGTAGCACCCGCTGCTATAAATCCTACCCAACATCCCTCGATACCTCAGTTCGATCTAAGGAGTAGGCAGATTGAGACCTTAGAAAGAACTCGTGACGAGACCTGGGGAGTAGGCAGATTGAGGCCCCGGCGTCAAGTCACAAACCCTTGCCCCTTGTGACAACACCTGAGGAGTAGGCAGATTGAGACCTCAGCGTGAAGTCACATTCACCTCTTGAAAATGGCTCCAAAATCGGAGCCGAAACGTCGAGAACAAAACTCCAGACGCGGTTCAACCCGAACTCAACAACAACACACAACTGACCGCGGAAACCTATCCGAACACATAATATATATATATATATATATATATATATATATATATATATATATATATATATATATATATGCAAGATGAATTTTTGTGGGGTTTTATCCGTTAGGTATCTTCTGATTTGTTCGACGAAGATACCTAACGGATAAAAACCCAGAAAAATTCATCTTGCATATCGAAGATCCGTGAAAACATCAATTTCTACATATATATATATATACATACCTACCCAACTAAATCGAAACATATTCTACACTGTTGAACAATCTCAGACACTGTGACAATGACTTTCAAGGAGACATTAAGTGGCGAAGATTCTAAGCACGTTACAATCATGACAGTTTATCAACAAAAAAATGATGAAAAGAATACTTTACGGGCATGGCCTAGCTCTTCAGGTTGACTGACAGTCATTCTGAAGCTGCGTCGAGCGCGGTTGGTAGGTACTTGGTTGGGTGACCTCATGCAGGGAAAGACCTCGTCGAAAGCTCATGAAACTGCAACAAAGTGTTATATCATAGCTCGCAGGCAATATATCAATGAACACAAGATATATTGAGGATATGCTGTCCTTCGGAGGGGACGTTAAGCCGTCGGTCCCGAGTCCATGGATGTTGGGCTCGTTAAAGATCCCTACCTCTGGTTGGAATACCAGAGGGTTCGGCAAAATTTCCGGTTGGGGGGAATGTGGTCACCGGCGTCGATGATTGGCTTTGGTAGGGGAAATAGGCCGACGTTGAATGAATCATTAAAAAAAAACACCTCACACACTGCTAAACCAAAACTAACTGAAACGGACTACAAATATTTATATCAAGTCATTCAACCAAAATCCCAGCTGGCTGCAAAGGTTTTGTTTTCTTGTTTGCAAAATAAACAGCAGCTTCCTCAATTCCCCTGCAAGTATTCTCCAACTTTTCGAAAATCAATGCTGAAACAGAAATGTTCATTACCGGTGGATATGAAGATTCCAAAAAATCTTCAAGCTCCAAGGTAATAAGTCTTCTGAATTGCTAGACTTGAAGTTCAATCACCTTGCTTTTGAAGGATCGAACGAAAAAACTCTTTTAAGCTGGAATTCAATTCAAATGTATCTGAAATTATTAGAACTTTTGATGTTTCGTATTTACATTGCTCAAGGGCTGCCATACATGGACCTCCGAACTTACTCCAATTCGGTTATGAAAGACGAGATGGGAAGTTGTACCCGGTGCGAATGGCAAAACCACCCTATGCCAAATTATTTGATCAGGCTTTGCAAATATAATGCTGAATGCCTGACAATGTTTTGCACTTGTCGAAAAGGCGAAATCAATTATACTTTTTCCTTTGCAAATGCATCGGCAATAATTGTCAAAACTTACCTGAATGAATTTTTCACTACTTATTAATAGGTAAACCACTTTTTTTATTAAATTTGTATTGAATTGATCATGCCGTTTTTTTTCATACTTTACCTAAACCAGGTGTTAATAGTCAAGAACAATTTCTTTTTCGCAGCTACAGCGATGGAATCGAAAACTATTATAGGGCCGAAAAAAAAACTGCACCATAATTCCGCGGCGTACGGCAACCTCCACAATATCATTTATCAAGTCTTTCTTAACTCAAATAATCAATCAATCATAGGTTTTTGCATACGGAATGTTCCGCAGCTCTTGCACTATTAAGTATTATCTGCCGATAATTCTTGAACTAGTTTCTGATAATGTTGCTAAGGGTTAGTTCAGCTCTACCTGTGTCATCGGAAAGTAGCGAAAAATTGGCTACTTGAAATCAATCTTACTGTTGCAATGGGACATTCCTCTGGTATGATCATCTAACGTATTACAGTATCCTGCTCGATCTATCTCTTACTAGATATAATAATATTCTGTAAGTTCCATCCATACGATATTGTTTGAAATTAACATTTTTTCGGAAAAATGGGTTCAAAACCAATTTATTTACATAAGCTTGAGCTTCCAATATTTCACAATGCCATTGCCAGTCAGCACTGTTTACTAGCGTCAATGTCAAAAACACCACATAGCCCGAGAATATATACCACAGAGAAGAGACAATAAGGGCAATTCGACTTTTTCGTAGTCGCATGCGTCGACTTGGTCGTCACCACGTGATTCTCGGACTGGATTCTCGAAACTCAATTCATCATAAATAATAAATTGGCAACAATTAATAGTTGAATTTTCTCTCTAATTACTGCGAAAGTTGTTAGTTAGGTAATATAAAAATTGAAAGAAGATGCACGTCACACACTAATAATAATAATCGTCTTCATTCATCTCTTTGAAATGTGACATATAGCAGAAGAAGTATAAGTAGAGATAAATGGGCGAAGTATCAGCTCAAGCTGTTTTTCAACTGTAATTTCATATTTCACAATGAGCCCACGTACTATAATTATTATATATTATTCTATTATAGAATGAAAGAGTCTGTATTTTTATCAATGTTCTTCGCTGAAATCCCATTTTCTCAGTGAATTAGGTTGTTTAACACTCAAAATCTTCGGATTGGAGGTGGGACCCGAACATCAGAGGAACCGCCGTGACTGTCGCTTCTCTATGGTATTCATTCTCGGCGATCGTTGATTCTGAACTTCCAATTTTTGTGCGGAAAGGCGGTTATAACAATTCTTTATTTATTTTCTGTATTTTATGATTAGCATAAACTGACATCTGCTACGACTTAAACTGAATATCCCAATGAAAATTGAAATATTTCAAGTCACACCAACACCATAATCATCGAAAATAAAACAAAATGACACAATTCCAATTCTCTTTGCGTTATTATTAAAAAAGGTATACCAGAAAAATTGTTTCATGTCAGTTATACGTTTGTCACTACTGGGAATACATAAGGTGAGTTGAATGGAAGAAAAAAAGATAACATAAACTTCACGCATATTTTTCTGATTTATTACCATGAAAAATTAAATAATGGAGAGACAGGTGTATTTATACGGTAAATTTTATTCGTACTATTGAAAGAAAGTGAAGAAGCTGAAAGAGTTCAACACCTAAACGCCTGTTATTTAATATGAAGGTCCATTCTGCAAATTTTGGTCCCCTTCGAGGTAACTCGATCTCACCAGCCGGAAATATGATTTAGAGCCAGCATTCCCGATCAAACAGCGATAGATCTATGATACGAAAATTCCTCTGAAGCTTCTAACGTTCCATCAAAAACGTCTAACGCTCAGTTGAAAACGTCTGACGCTTCGTCGAAATCGTCTAACGCTTCGTCAAAAACGTCTAACGCTTCGTTAGAAATCTATATTTCAAGATGCTGGCTTGTGAGACCACCAAGTGACCTTGAATAGGACCAAAATTTGCAGAATGAACACTCATAAGAAATAACACGAGTTTTTTGGCTCGAACTCTTGCAGCTCCTTTACTGAAGAATAACAAACAATCAAAACTTAGTTATATGAATACTACAATATTTTCAAATTTCATTCATGAACCAACACCAAATCAAAAAAGATAAGAATGTGAAAAACTAATAACAATCAATATGCAAGATCGAAACGCCAAGAAAACTAAAGAGAAACTTGAGATGATACTACAAAAATATACGAACTTTTCAATAGTAAGTGCTATAGCTCACTACATATAACCTTTCGTCTATCATACTTTGCAATTAATGTTAAAACCACTGGTTTAAAATTATTCATTGAAAATCGCGATTTCCAAAAGGTCTCGCCTGTAGAACGTTTTGCCAACAGCAGTTTGTAGTCCACTTCACTTTGTGTCTCAATACGAAATCTGCCATGGTACACATCATACAGTCTTTTCTATAATGTCTCTTCCCCTCCTCTCCTTTCATTTTTTGAACGGGTCAACTCAAAAAATTGAAACTTGGGATAATTAAATTGATGCATAAATACTATATTTTAGAGTAAAATTAAAGATGAAAATTTCAAGATGGCGACTGGGTGCCATCTGGAGAAAAAAATAATAGAAAAGGGGTTTTGTGATACATCATTTTGAAGCTCCTGACAAATACTTTACAAGCCTAGAATATAAAGTCGGTATAGTCAGCTACTACAAAATGGCGGAACATTTGATAAATACCTGAATACAAACACATTAATATCGATATTTCTAGAAATATTCGTTTTTCTCTGCCATATGGCAATCCCAATAACCCGCTAAGGTTTCATGTATCATTTTTTGTTCATAAAAAAAATTCAATGTCAGTACGACAACGACAATCATTGTTCAGTTCAAATATTCTCATTTAGTTTTCGATTTCACAAGTAGATAGGTATCACGTAGACTATCTCAAAAATGGTCAATTGAACACATTTAACAGGGGATATGTATTTGAAAATGCTGGAAACTACTGCTGATCCTCTAATCACCGAAATCGTCGAAGATAATCCTAATGAATGGCGATATGGATATTATTATTCCGACAAGATGGAGCACCACCACATTACTCCAGACTAGTAATAAACTATTTAATACTCTCCATTGTCGTTTGATTGGCCATCGAGGTCCTACATAATGCCGGATTTGACTTCTTTAGACATTCTTTATGGGGCTATTTGAAGCAAAAGGTGTATGAAACTGAACCTAGTTCAATACTGAATATACGGCAGAGAATAAAAAAGATTTGTAGGAATATCGACGTTGCTGTGTTCTAAAATGTTCGACGTGAAATATCGGATATGCAGTTTACATATATAGACGTTCGAGGGAACTATTTCGAGAATCTTCTGAACTCAAATCAGGTTATTTCCTGAATGTATGAGTTAAATGTCGATGTATTCAGGCAGTTATTAGATGTTCCGCCATTTTGTAGTAGGTGGAGGTATCGACTTCATATTCTAGGATTGTGAAGTACTCGTCAGGAGCTTCAAAATGATGTCCCCCCTTTCCATTTAATTTTTTCCTAGGTGGCGCCCAGTCACAATATAGTATTTATGGATCAATTTCATTATCCCAAGTTTCATTTTTTTCAGTTGACCCGTTCAAAAAATAAAAGGGGATGACATTACAGAAAAGAACTTTATAGATGGTCAATAACACTCCAATTCCACGATGAAATTTGTCGCCGCAACTCCAGAAAATTGCACGTATTTATACAAGTTTGTAGAGTTGCATGAAACTTTTATGGTGCGATAAGTTGCAGCGACTTAGTTATTTATGTGATAAATTTGTTGCTGCCTATCACTAATATGTGGTGGCACCATTGTGAAGAATCGTTATTTCGAATATTTCAATTATTTTTCGAAACTGAAGGGATCAAGAAAAGTAATGAGGTAAATTTATCACACGACATATCTCGCAGCGAAAAGTTGCATCGTAGACTTGGGCTGTAAGTTTGTAATACAGAGTTTATTCATTTCACAAGACGAAGCATGGAAGATAAATAACACTGACTAGAGGGGTGAACGTTTATGATGAAACTAATAACTTAGATTGAAGACAATTTCAACAATATAATTAATATTGGTTATGACCATTTTCGAATTCAAATTTCATTTAACCACGGTTAGATAATTTTCATCTCTTTGTTCAGTATCTATGAAATTTTTCAAATCGATTCTATGCCTAACTTTTGTTTTCTCTCCTTTTACTGGACAGCCTAATTATGCTTACCAATAGTTGGGTACTCGTGTAAACAACAGTAGCTTTTCACTTTGAAGGCAAAAACAGAAAAACAATATTGTTTTAAAAGATCACAACTATAACTCATCCTTTCCCAATAAAGTATATCTATTCTTCGAAGGAGCTAACTTCCTAAATGTACTCTCTGGTGGGGTAGTAGGTTGTTCCTTATCCTTTTCTGAATCTATTTCTGGACCATGGTGAAATTCTCTGTGTAACTTTCCAGAATAGAGATCCTGGACGAATTGTTTCAGCTTTCCAGGAACTTCGATGTTTTTATAATCAGGAAACAAATACATATGTTTAAAGCTGTCAATAGCAATGAGTGGTAAATCCTTTTCGCTCTTACCCAGATGATGAAGTGGATGGGCAAATTTTTTGCCGTCGGCCGTCAAGAAGTTGATCGACTCTGAATCATCAAACATTCAAATTAGACATCATGTCCCATATATTAAGGGATTATAGTATGAACTAACTATAATAGAGTCATAGACGGGTGTTGCAAATCATTTGAGTAAATAATTGCATTATATGAGAGTAGGATACCACTGTATTCATCCACGACTATTTTATAATATTATATGGAAGAAGATGAAACTGTGTATTGTTCTTTCTGTGCGAGTGATTAAAGTGAGAAGATGCATGGGTACACCTCAGAAGATACAACGCGCTTTTCTTTTTGTTCCGATTGCAATGGTCAATTATCTCCACTGCAATATTGAAGTAAATAGAATTTGTGACCTGCTAATCCCAAAATTCCAGTACTATACCATCCGCCTCTCCAACCAAAATGAAGATTCGTAATTCAGAATAACAAGCATTTTGAAACAACTGACTATATGGAAACGAGTTATGAAACTTCATGAACTCCTGACCATGATAGTAAAATAATTACTTTTTTTGTCTGGTTGAAGCATGTGTAACGCGGATACTATAATATAGTCGTGGGGATTAATATTTCATAATTAACAAACAAGTTGATTCTTCTACTGCCTCAATTCACTTACGTTTTTCTGACAGCAACTCAGTCTGGACCAATTCATTGAATCGTTTGACACTCTCTTTGTCATCAGGAGAATGAAACAGGATCAGGAATGGCAAACCTTCTTCTGTAAGTTCTTCTGCATTTTCAAAAGTAATTTCTCTAACCAGTGGCATACATTTCTCTGAAACCCAGACATGCAATTCATCGAAGTTTTTGAGAGAACCTGGATAAGTCTCGTCTAGATCATTAGAGCGTTCCTTATCAGGTCTGAAGACAATTATAGGTTGACCTGGAGGGTGCATCTGGCGGGAGGCCTCTTCAAAACCAACATGGAACTGGCAGTCATCCTTGAGGTTTGTGGCAACACGACGAAAAATGTTATACTCTGGTTGATCTCTTCGATCAAAATATCCTGGAAAAAATAATGATGTAGAATATTGTCAAAAAACTATCAGATTTTCTATTGAAAATTGACTACAAATATTAAAAGTGGAACAAAAGAGGCAAGTTCTTATGACATCGATGTATATTCAGGTGATCTTGTTAATAGATAACCTTTATTATACGAGAAGCCACGTTTTCATGGTCCTTTTCGTGCTACTAGCCACTACTTCTTGCAACCAAAACCTACAATAACAGTGATCATATCGCTCACTCACCGTGTCCTGGACAACCCGTTACGTTTCTCTGGTAATCGGGAAAAGGGGAGAACCGAAAAATATTCTGGTCATTGTGGAGGGTTGGTCTATTCGAACGTGGCTTCATGTTTAATAGAGATTGCATTTCCTTACAGGTCATTTAATTTTCGATTATACTAAGAGCCACTTTCTCATAGACCAAAATGGTTCGAAGATGATCTGAAGAAATTTCGTATAATGAAATTGATTTCTGAGAATATTATCATTCTCATAAACAATTTCATTTTAATAATCGCTTCGTCATCTGACCATTACATAATTGGGCTAGATATGGGTACATTTCCATTTACCTTATATAAATTCAATTCCGAAGGAATATATATTACACCTTCATTTTCCCAAGTGCCTAAAAGGCTCCTAGCATGCATCGATTTTTCTTTTGGAAGTATTCTGAAAACTTTTGTAAATGTTTCAGATTTTATAATGACCCTGCTTCTGATTAGACACTTAACTTCTATTTGACAAAAACCGCCGAGGTAGGTCGAGCACTATGACTCGTTAATATACCTGCTCATACAAAAATATGTATTTTTTTATTTTATTTCATTCAATGCCTCCTTCAAGATTTCTTGTATGTCAAGCATTATTCTTCGATGTCATTTCGAACTTTTGAAATTCGGTTCACCTGAATAAAGGTGAGATGTAAGGTAGACATGCATCTGGTATTTTTGAAATGCTGTGCTGTGGTCTGCTCAGACCAGAAGTTAAGAGAAAAATGTATGCCTCATGTGCTGTGGTCTGCTCAGACCAGAAGTTAAGAGAAAAATGTATGCCTCATCTACCTACATATTTTTATCTTTTTTTTTCATGGTGTCTTGACATCACGGAAGGAAACTGATATTTCTAAATTGCTTAATGACAAGTACCTAAAAGAGACATCATTGTCAATTACTGAATGACAATATGAGTGTCCCATGTAACACTGTAGAAAAGTGGGTCTCATTTTGTATATTCATGAATGGTTTGAATAATGTATATTCATCAATTAATAAACAATTCTGATATAAACTTCAAATCAGATGAATATAAATTTGGAAAATCAGAGAAAAAAATCACTTTTAGTTATGTTGATCGATCAATTATAGAGTCTGTTGATTCTGACTTAGGGATTAAAGGGAATAAAGACAGAAACAAATGTTCTGCTATAGCTGTTCCTTCCAGACGCTTTTCCGATAACCTGCAGGATACCAGGATGAGTTTATATCCGCAATGGAGTATACAACGGTGGGATTGGTCATCAGATCTCTGATTCCACACCATACTCAGATATGTCTGGCAATACAATTAGTTCACCACTATATCCGCATAAAAAATGATGAAAGTATTGCCAGTCTAACCCTTTCGGACCTGGCGTACACCTTAGTGATCGTGATTTTTATCATCACATATAGAGAATTTCTTATTGGGGAGAGCTTCAAACCCAACGTACACTTGAGTGTACACACAATGAATGTTGGATGAGATATAAATGAACTGTCAAATTCGAACGAATAACTGAAATCTTCGAAAAAAAATCATACATAACGTATGCTGTTTGTTTTATTGCTCGACGAAAACAAACTCGGGTCCGACAGGGCTCACGGGCGGTATATAGGTTGCGGTTAAACCGTACTCAATTCAAATGGTGGTCAGACTATGGACATTTTTCGTTCAGTGTTCATTATAAGGACACATTCTAGACAACAGTTGTGGTGGTCCAATTGAAATCTATAATACTTGCCCTAAGAAGGATATTGTGACCTGAACATTTGTCGAAAATTTGAGAGCATAAAAATCGATGAATACGGAAAGAATCTTGTATCCAATTTCATTTTCGATTTTTTTTATATAAGGCTATTCGTTAGAAAGTCAATCTGCTGTAGAAATCTATGATCTTTCAATAGTTTTTCAAGTACCAATTGAACACTTTTGTAACGATTTCGGATAAGTTCCATAATCAATATGATTTTTCAATTACCATCAGTGTTTCATCATCCTAAACTGCTTGCTATGGGCTCATCCATTTTCAAATAGGGGATGATTGAATATATACTGATGATGGCAAATATTTGTATACATACACATCATATAAAAACATCATATATTCCCATATGAACAGATTGAACTGAACTACCGTTACCGAGGCCGTTACATGTTGAAAATAGTTATCAACGAAATATATCACAGTTTCCTGTACCATTCTCACTGACAATGGGTTAAAAAAACCGCGACACGTTTTTTGCTATACAGTAGCTTCAAGCAGCATAAAAACGAATATATATATATATATATATATATATATATATATATATCCACACATATCCTTTTTTTTTCATGTTTTATCAATACTGATTCAAAGGTCAAATGGTCCTGTATTACATAGAAAACCTCAAAACAAAAAAACAGTTTCAACATATACAGGTTCCGTCTCCACATAATAGAAGAAAAAAAACTACAAAGTAAATAACTGATTCTATATAAAAGTCAGTGTGATGCTTGAGGTTGCATTTGGGAGGCTATTTGTTGTATGTTGACAATCATGTTGGTGACAAAATTGTTAGGGCTTTCGCGGCCGAGGTTTTCAGTATTACTACTTTTCTTCGGCTTCGAAGGCCGTCGTTCTTTGGAATTTCTTCCTGTTTCGCTAGCGCGAATGGCTAGCTTCTTCAGAACCTCTGAAGTATCACTACTTTTGTTCGGGTTTGAAGACCGTCGTTTATTGGAATTTATTCCTGATAGTAGGAGAGCCCACGATGCTGAATCGGCATTTACTCGAGCGTCGTAGAGACCTATTGGGTTGCGAAGAAAATAATGTTATATATTGTATACCTTTTCATCAGTGGGGGAAGCAGCTCTATAGACTTTCAAAAATGTAAAAAAAACTGTTGCATGGACATTGATATCATCTATGTCTTACATATTTTCAAAAAGGTACGTATGTTAATCTGAATGTTTCCATGGTGGAGGTGGTCGTACGTGATGGTTGAAACTGAAAAAAAAAATTTTTTCTCGAGCGCGTCAGATTTTCTGAGGGGATGTTAAGTGAACCTAAAAAAAAGCTCTTATATAATAATCTGAGGGTTTTGATGTGACGCAGACTCGCAGCCGTTATTAGAATGTAAAGAAAAAATTGTCATTTTGAATTACACAAGCGCGTCAGATTAAGATATATTTGGTTCATCTTTACGCCCTAGACGTTGCAGTCTCATAATCTGACGATTATCTGGAGGGAGTCGCTTATTCTGCCAATTTGAATATTTGATTTATTTTTTCAAATCATTACTTGAGTACCTAATTGAAAATCTCAGAAAAAAGCATGCAAATAAGAAAAACTCTGTTTTTTAGTAGAATACTTTTATTTATATTAAATTTTTGAAATTTCAAAACGTTGCATATTCGTTGTAAACAATATCATGCCACCAACAAGTCTGTGTGATCAACTGTCATGGCACCATGGCAACAGAAACCAGAGTGTGGACGGAGTGAGAGAGCAATAGATAGAGAAAGAGTGAGAGAGAAATAGAATAGATAATAATAATATAATAATAATAATAATATATAGAAGCTTTAACTCAACCACAAAAAGAAGCACAAACGGAATTAATCGATTCCATGAGCCTAAATACTTTATTAACTGGTATTGAACCAAAGCTAGGACAAATCATAAGAGCGAGTAATCCACGAGATATTCTAACCGCAGCAGAAAGAATCAAACGAGAATTGCAATTGAGTTATTTTGAAACTCAAAAATTCAACAAAATCCCTCAAAATTTCAAACCAACATTCAAAAACCTCAACCATTTCAAAAACCTCAACAATTTCAAAAACCTCAACCATTTTTCCAAAGAATGAATTACCCTCAATCACAATTTTCAACTTTTAATAACAAACAACCTATTGCGAATTTCCAACGAAACAATTACCAACAACCAAGCTCTTATACTAATTATAACAATAATCCTCAAAACTATGCGCAACCTCGACAACTTCGACCTAACCCATATCCGAGTCAACAATATAAGACAAATCAGTCAAGACCATCAGTAATTCAGCAAAATCCGAATCCAAGAGCGCACGTAATCAACTTCGACCAAGCAGAATACGATTTGTATAATAGTGCAGGAAATACAGATTATTTTCCTGAAAATATCGAAACAGATTATAATAGATTATAATAATTTTCATTATGATCAAAACCAGTACTCGAAGTACAACCCCTACTATGACGAAACTCAGTGTTACCCTCTTGAATACCCAAACACTGATCCTGAATATTTCGCATATGGAAATGACAATGAATATAAAACGCAAGGAAATGATAACATGCCAATTGAAAATTTTCGTATAGGCAATCCAACGCAATCTCTCGATATACCAATCGAAACGAAAATTCAAACTTTGCAAATAGATACCGAAACTTGTCCTTCAAACAACAAAGTATACAACAAATCGAACGTCAACCAAGAACAGAATTTCATATAAATCGACCTTAAATGTCCATAGACAATAGGAATGTTTATTATATTAATGACATTTCTAAACGGTTCAAAATATTAATAGATAGTGGAGCAGGAATCTCTATTTTCAAACCTCATACTGTTGAGAATTATCCAAATCGAATAAAAGAAAACATAACAATTCAAGGCATAACCGATCAAAAATTAAACATTGACGAATCAACCATGATACCCTTTGCAACAGGCAATCCACATAAAGTGTATATCTTCAATCTAGATATTCAATTCGATGGACTTTTAGGATCAGACTTTTTAGAACATTATGATTGCATAATTGACATCAAAAATAAAAAACAAATTTTAAAACTGTTGATCTTCATAAATTAGGAGACGAAGAAACAAATTGTTCAGTTCCCCTACAACAACTCAAACCATATAATGATAATTTCTCCAATGAAATTACTCTTCCACCAAGAACCGAACAAATTTGTAAACTAAGAACAAAAAATTTGAAAAACACCGAGGCTATACTGATAGCTCAAGTGATAGAAAAGGTACGTTTACCTAATGCTTTAGTAAAAATTAACAACGAAGGAGAATTTCTAACTTCAATAATAAATCCAAATGCTATAACAAAAACTGTAGATTTCTCTGACATCCAACTTGAAGAAATTACCCCAATTGAAAGCGTACAGATGAATAGTATAAACATAGACAATGAAAACCCAAATTACGACAGAATTTATGAAATAAAAAATCAACTGAGATTGGACCATCTTAACGAAGACGATAGACAAAGAATTGAAGAACTTTGTTTACAATTTGCCGACATATTTTATTCAGACGGTGATGTTTTAACTTTTACAAATGAAATAAAGCATTCAATAAATACAGGCGATGCGAAACAGATATTTACAAAATCATATAGGTATCCGCATATTCATAAGCAAGAAGTTAAAACTCAAATAGATAAAATGCTAAAACAAGGAATTATAAGACCATCTACTTCCCCTTGGTCTTCCCCTGTATGGGTCGTCCCCAAAAAAATGGACGCCTCTGGCAAACAAAAGTGGAGAATAGTAATCGACTATCGAAAACTAAATGAGATCACTGTGAAATGATAAATACCCTCTTCCAAACATTTCAGACATTCTCGATCAGTTAGGAAGCTGTACTTGTTTTACAACACTAGATTTGGCAAGTGGTTTTCACCAAATAGAAATAAACGAATCAGACATAGAAAAAACTGCATTTTCGGTAGAGAACGGACACTACGAGTACATTCGTATGCCCTTCGGGATGAAAAATAGCCCATCCGTATTTTGTAGACTAATGGATAACATACTATTAGGATTACAAGGTGAACGATGCTTAGTGTATATGGACGATGTCATTATATACTCAGCTACCGTTGATGAACATCTTGAACGATTGAAAGCAGTATTTAAAAGACTACGAAAAACAAATTTAAAATTACAGCCAGACAAATGCGAGTTCTTACGGACAGAAGTCGCTTATCTAGGACACAAAATTACAAAAGACGGTTTACAACCCAACGCAGAAAAGGTGGAATGCATTCAAGAATTTCCCCAGCCTACGAACGTGAGAGAAATAAAATCTTTTCTAGGACTCACTGGTTACTATAGACGCTTTATTCCAAACTATGCCAAAATCTCCAAACCTTTAACAAAACTTTTGCAAAAAGATACTAAATTCAATTTTGATAGTGATTGTAAAAACTCATTTGAAGAACTCAAAGACAAACTAATGAACTCTCCAATATTGAGATATCCCGACTTCAATGATGATTTTTTATTAACAACAGACGCTAGTTCATACGCTATAGGATCCGTATTATCACAAGGACCTATTGGAAAAGACCTTCCAATTGCTTATGCTTCAAGAACATTAGCCCCTGCAGAAACAAAGTATTCCACAATAGAGCGCGAGCTTTTAGTAATTGTATGGTCAGTAAAGCACTTCAGACCATATTTATACGGAAGACGATTCAAACTGATAACAGATCACAGGCCCCTCACTTGGTTATTTTCTATCAAAGATCCAGGAAGCAGATTAGCACGCTGGCGATTAAAATTAGAAGAATACGACTATGAAATCGTATATAAGCCTGGCAAAATAAATAAGAACGCTGATGCTTTATCGCGAATCAAAATAAATCATTTTGAAGAAATTTCGAAATTCCGAGCATCAATTCTAATGGCAAACACTAATAACGAAACATCAGACACTGACACTGACAACCCAGTCTCTGAAATCTCAGAACCTGAAACAGAAATTGCCTCTGAAACGCTAAACGAAGAATTTAAAAGATTTCTTCATCTTTTACAAACAAAATCAATTATAGACTATTCAAAATTTGAAATAACAAATGATCAACTTTTAGATAAAAAGCATAAAAAATATTAACTTTCATGCAACAGAATAATAACACAGATCTACACGAGACTATATTAGACGATCTAATTGAAGACGACGATATTCATTTCAAAATTAATAAAGTAAATATCATTGCGAGCAAATCAATGAAAGATAGGAAATATTTTATTGTTCCTATCCCCTTTGACAAAAAAGATATATTAATTCATATGTTCAACGCTATCTACTTGTCTCAAAAAGAATTCAAACCTAATGAGATTTATTATGTCGAAAACAACTTAGATTTACCAACGCAAGAAATGCTCTCCTACATCTTCGCTGAAGATAATACTATCAAATTCAAAATTTGTCAAAATATTGTCACAACCCCTGAAAAGGATCAAATACCAATGATTTTAGACCACTTCCATAATGGAAAAGCCAACCTTCACCGCGGAATAAACGAGACAATCAGGAGAATACGTAGTAAATACCAATGGTCAGGAATGACTAAAGACGTCGAGGATTTCATAAAAAAATGTGAAACATGTCAAAAATCAAAGATATGTAGGAAAAACTTAAGTTATCCTATGGTTATAACAGAAGCCCCAAAAGCTCCTTTTGAAAGAATAAATATCGATATACTTGAAGTTCCCACCAAAAACTACGCGTTAAGCATAAACGACGAACTAACGAAATTCGTACAAGTATATCCAATCCCAAATGAATCTTCTCAAACAATTGTCAACACATTACTACTATTTTTCCAACACTACGGTACCCCACTAAGGATACATTGTGACGCAGGTAGAGAATTCAATTCAGCTATGATGAAAGACCTGTGTACACTTTATGATATCAAACTGACACATTCAAGCGTAGATCATCCACAGTCTAACGGATCGTTAGAAAGATTTCACGCTACTTTATCAGAAATAATAAGGATCCATACTTCTAACCATCCAGAAGAACACCCCTTCACAGTTTTACCTTACTCGGTAATCGCATATAACAATTCACGAAATAAAGCTCACGGATTTACTCCCTATGAGTTGATATTTGGACACACATCCGGTAGACCACCCGAGACTCTTTATAATGAAAAAGAATTGATCACTAAGTATATACGAGACTTAAATAATCGCATATCTTATTATTATAAAACAGCAAGGAAAAAGATGGAAGACAACAAACAAAAATCTAAGAACGTTATGACGAACGTATCTCAGAAAACCGATACGAATATAAAGTAGGAGATCTTGTCTATATCAAAGAATCTCAAATCGGAAACAAACTACAAGACAAATTCAAAGGACCATTTAAAATAAAGGAAATATTCCAAAACTCAGCTATCGCAATTAATAAAGAAACCAATAAAGAGTCGAAATATAATTTTGACAAAATGAAACCATATTCAAGGTGATCAAATTATATTTTTTCAGATTATCCCTGCTTTTCCGGATAATAGCAAGCCAATATACGATTAGCCCTATCAACAACACCCTTGGAATATATTATCATGAAGACATTAACATGGTTATCTCCAACACCAAATGGAAACTACTGGTAAATAAAAATACCACTCTTTTACGAAATTCCTTCGAAAACAATAATAAAATATTAAGTTCTTTGATCAATATTTTCCCAACTGATAATATGGAAGCCCAAAAACGAACACTATATGCTGAAGTAAAAACACATATAAATCTATTGATGCAATTTTCAAAGTCCATTGATGAAAAATTTCAGGAAATTAGTCTAGATACTAACAGACAAAAACGCGGAATTATAGACGGTATAGGGACAGTATTTAAAGCAATTACAAGTAATTTAGATGCCTCAGACGGCGAATATTATTCAAACTGTATAAACAAATTAAATAACGATGAACATGAGCTTGAAAACTTGATGAAGAACCAGATATCTGTCACAACGTCAGTTATCAAGAATTTTAATAACACTATTCGAAAACTTCAAATAGATGAAGAAACTTTCAACAAAGATATTCAAATTATCCATGATACACTCCAAGAATACGCTGTCGAATTTTCACAAATAGAACTAAAAGTCAGATTCTTGGAAATCGCTGAAGAGTTAATGGAAAGCTACTCTTTTATTCAAGATAACTTGAATGATATCTTAAATTCAATAACATTCGCTAGACTAGGAATTATTCATTCTTCCATAATAACACCTGAACAACTAGTGAGCTCTTTACAACAAATCTCCCAGAACTTGCAAAGAAATAACTTACCTCTCATAGCGAAAACTTCAAAAGTAGCACAATACCTGAATATCATCGAATTAGAAGCTTTTCAAACTCAGTCAAGTTTAGTTTTCATCTTGAAAATACCTTTAATTGACCCCCAGATATATACGATGTATCACTTGTTCCCAATTCCAATCAAAGATAATAGAACAGGTCTACATCACATTCTTTCAATTAATTCAAAATTAATCGCGGAAAACGATGACAACTTGCTTCATACTATTGTACCAGATCCCAAAGAATGTAAAACATTATTACCAATGCTTATATTATGTTCTAGATTATATGTGTACCCAATCAATGAATACGCTCCATGTGAAGCAAAATTGTTCAGAAATTCTAGAACAATCCCTGATAATTGTCAAAGCCTCGTAATTTACTCTCAAGGATATAATATCCAAGAACTCGATAAAAATATTTGGTTAGTAATTATAGCAGAACCATTGCATATTACTGTGAACTGCATGAACAGAAATACAGTTACGGAAACGATTCATAAGAATTCAATTATAGAACTAAAAGGCTCTTGTAACGCTTTTATTGGTATAACCAAAATACAAGCAATAACGAATGATATCCAAGAAGACTCATATATCTCTTTTGATTCACATCCAGTGAACATTCCATATGAATGTTGCAAAGACATTCCATCACAAGCAAAAATTCCAAAACTGAAGCCTTTAAAGTTGAGCAATTTGAAACTAGATGATTTAGAAATTGCACAACATAAACTTGATCAAAATTCGAAATTACTTGATGAATTAATAAATGAACCATTTGTGAATAAACTCATCTCATGGTTCACATATTTTTCCATTACAATTATTATTATCATAATAATCCTGCTATGTTACTACCGCTGTAAGAGAAGGAACCGAACGCTAGCAATTGAATCTAATGATTTTCCACCTTCTCTACCACCTGAAAACATAGCTAAATCCTTCAGGAGGATATTACGAATATTACCCCGAAAACGACCTAATATCAGAGATCTCAATGAAGAACAAAATACTCCATTACAAGATTTCTCAACATAATTGTGACTATACACCCGATTGTGACTTAGTTATAAGAAACAACTGTATTAATTGCATTTAATAGCTATTTATTGGAAACATGTTAACACTTTATGCTACGAGGATGCATTGATAAATTAATATACTTTTGAAAATTTCACAATATAATAATTTTCTGAAAAGTCAATGCAACTTCGCCTTAACTTTTCTCTAGGGAAGGGAGTTGTTATATATCCCTAGACAATGGCCCTATTGTACCATAATTGCGCATTATATTAATTAGGTCACCCTGAAGCTAGTGCGACTTATTTCAAAACGCTAATTCATTTCCTTTCTTCAAGGTTTGCTCTATCAGCAGAGACGAACCTATATACACGTTGAAATGTGAGATGTAAAGCAAGTTCTTCGACAGTTCGTTCGGAGAAGAGGGGAACATATTGGGCACACTTTGGGCTTTTCCTCGAAATTCCTACCTATCAACCAATAACATTCGTCGGATCAACCTGTCAACATTATAAAAAGTATCGACAATACGTTTCGAGTGCAGTATTACTTGAGGAGCCTTCGACGGAGACACGCTTGCGCGAATATCTACGAATTCGCCATTCAAGTGGACCCCGGATACGCAATCAACGAAACACCTTCGAACCTGTTGTACCTACCGATGATTCCGCAGCGGGGAATCACCAACGCTACCGTATTAGCCCTCGATCAGGACGGTCAACCCGTAAACTTTCAAGGTGAAAAAAGCACCATCGTCTTGGAGGTGCGATTTGCTTGAGACAGATGGGACTGATTTTCAACGTCAATGAAAGAAAACGCGCTGCAGAGGTCAGTTAGTTGTGAAGTTGTGTCAAAGCGTCACCACCACCACCAATTGACATGCGCAAACAGGGCGTTCCTCAAACAAGTTCATACCGGATATACATTGGGTGAAGGTGCCTTCAAGAGCTATGCCGCAAACAAGCTAAAGAAGACGTAATGCGAATCACTTCGTCGTCCTCTGAACCACCGAACACGTCCTTGATATTCGACGTGTTTCGGAAGCCAAAAGTCGATAAAACTATTCGCAATGCCGAATACCACTCGTACACACCTTTCATCAAGGCGTACAACTGCAATGATATCGTAGATTTCAACATCAATCAAGTCGACTAGTATTTCGCCATAAACGAGTCTCAAATGGCTATCAACGGAACGTATCGCTCGTCCCCAATTTTGCCGATTTTCTCTTCGAATCTTGCACTTACAGCGAAAGCGCTCGAGAAATCGAAATGGTTCGCGATCCTAGGATCGTAAGCGCCATCCGAGCCATGATTTGCTATGAGCGTGAAGACTACTCACACATGGCTATAGCAATGACATTCGAGAACAGCTGATGAGGGCCATCCAGGTGGAAGAACCTATAGTGATACTGTTCAGAAAATGGAAGTTGAACGAACTTCCCGCTATCACGAAGGACGCTCAACAGAAAATTTGGGCTCTAAAGACAAGTACGCCTGTGGAAAGACCGTGTTTCGTCGTGGAATGTTTCCAGACGGACAAACGAGTCGCTCCAGCTGCCGACCCGACGTCCTTCGATCACGTTCAGAACATTCATCTGTCTCTGAACGGGGAATATTGGCCAAACGAACGTATGCAGTTGGATTTCCAGCAAAATCACTATACGGAAGCTCATTTCAATTACACAGAGTTCCTTCCAATATGGCGGCAAAGAAGTCGGCCCTCCTGAATCACGCATCTTTCGAAGACCGCGCCCTCTTCTTGGTACTTGGAAAAGTACATACACAGCATCCCACATTCTTCGGGGTACAGTGAATACCACGAAGTCGATGGCATTCTGCAAAAAGTACCTTCTGCACTCGGCCGAAGTCATATACGTAAGAGGTAGCTGAAAGCTGATTTCCTCTCGATGAGAGTACGAGAAATCGGAGTGGTCTACTATCCAGGATGTCTCCCGATTTGACGGTACGACGCAGGGAATGGAGGAGAATTTCCAGCCGACGCCATATCCGAGCCACGCCGCCGACGCCATATCCGAGCCACGCCGCAGTCGCCTACAACTCGAAGTGTATGTGTACACAGTTCAATGTAGACTCAGATGGTTTTCCAATAACCTCCATTCACATGAGTTCGCTCCATTTTCTGCCATGCCGCGTCGTCGATACTTTTTTCAGAACAAACTGCAGCTTCATGTACGTCATTCGGATCATTGAGTGGACGGTATGGAACAGTGACTAGTTCATTATTAGTCCTTATGTAATGCGATGTCCGTTGTTAGCATCTTCGAAACTGTATGTGATGTAACGATCCAACATTCCTGTGTATTTCGAAATAATGGGAGAAAAGACTGAAAAGAATATAATTGCGAGTTCGAAGGATATACGTTCAATTTATTCAGGGTTCATTCACATAATTTTGTTATTCAATCCAAGTGTTCACAGTTCAGAAAAAAATCATAAGGTGCCTTGCAGGCCTACATCACAGAGACTCTTGTAAGAAATCCTTCATTGATTTTTCAATATTGACCTTACCTCGCCTTTACATTTACATTATAACTCAGAACATAAAAAAACATGAAACTCAGTATGTGAGAAACAATATGGTGCATGAATATAACACACGTAGAGGTAATGAAATACGTTTACCTTATTCGTGACTAACCCTAGGCCAGGATTCTGCAGATTATCAAGTGGTAATCTGTCATAACAAAACAAATGAAATATTGGGACAATTAGAAACTTATAGTGAGTGGAAAAAAGCTTTGTTAAATTATCTTCTAGGAAATGCTTTTCATTCTGTTGACGAATTTCTGCAATCCTGAATAATATTATTTTATTTATACTTAATCTATGCATATATACATTTTTGTAACTGCTTGACTAGTCTGATAAAATTCTGTATTTGTATGACATTTGTAGAATTTTCAAAGATGAATGAATGGTATGTAGTATGTATCTGTTAACAAAATTTATAATAGATTTCATCGATTAAAGAAATTTATAAAAATTATATTACCTCACACAACTGAAAATGATATTCAATGGCAGGATTGATCCGGCGTTCAACAGACTTGACCATGGGATATAACTGAGGAAATTATTGGACCCTAGGGCCTATTCCTTATCACACTGTATCTAACTGATACAATATATCTCGTTCTATGGAATCAAGTTTGATTAATTTCCTACCCTATCCTGACTATCTAATTCATTTCAATGCTTTCATAAATGAGACAGTTCATGTGACTGATCTGAATTGTTCAATGTACGCAAATGACTCGAAGTTATATTTAGAAATGAAAGATATCAGAGACTGTCAGCGAGTTTCTTAATATTTGAATCAATTTTAGTAGTGTGGCTCATTATCTCAGCTCTGAATACTTCTAGTAGTGATATAATATCTGATAATTTGGCGGCAGCCGTCATCTTCAGATTTTTCTGGCCGAACTCTTCTGACAAGTCCTATGGACGATTGCGGTGGTACTGTTGTTGTTGTTGTGTACCTTTCGAAAACCTTGTCCCAAGCGCTAGTTATGACTAACCTCTCCAGTTGTTTCATACAAGTTTGCTTGTCTTCGTAAAACTCCAAGATTTTGGCTACAGCTTGTACTCGGGCATTGAACTCCTACAATTCACGTCTATATTCTTCAGAGGAGATTTTCACACCAACAGCCTCCGATCATAGCCATTTTCCTTGTCTTTTCACGCCCCCTCCACTCTTCACCCATGTGTCTGGGTGTGGCAAAGTCGTGAATAAATGAATAAATAAATAAATAGAGCTAAACAAGTGGCTTATTACCTCAAATAACTGTAGCAAATTTCAACCAAAGCGGTGTAAGGATATTTATGATATTTTGTAAATACCGTTTTTTCAACTTCAACGATCTGTATCTTAGAAACGAAGCAACTCCAGACATATGTTCATGAAAACTTTTTTTCTTGAAACAACTTAACCAATCACACTCTGATGTTACTTACTGTAGTTAGGAAACACCCTATATATACGCTGTGAGCAATGAAGTAGAATTTTAATCTACTATTGCAAATCCTGCATTGGCATAGTTACGTTTTTCTCATTCACAAATAAGGGAGAAATCTGATATAGCCCTAACTTCAAGGAAGTGCTTTCAACTCACCTATTATAATTCTCTTATTTGATTCCAGCTCTCCAAGCTCTCTTAATTCCTTGAACTCTTTAATAGGATCCTCTAACTGCTGTTTAATGAAGTTAGTAAACGCATCAACATTTCTTGCTCCTCTGTACTCTCTCTTGCCTAACTGACCGTTTCGGACAATCTTCAAAGTGGGATACTTCGAGATATGGAACCTTGTAGACACTGAATTTTCCTTATCGCAGTCGACCTTACCCATCACCACTTTTCCTGATTCAGGAAATTCTTTGGATACAGCGTCTGCTGCCTCGTCAAAGATTGGCATGAGGATGTTACTGAATCTACACCAGTCAGCATAAAAATTAATGAACACTAATTCGTTGGAAGCTGGAAAAAATGCACATGATGGAAAGTGGATAAAACATATTTCCGTTAATTACCTAATGTCATGTCTATGTTTTGCTGAGTAAGTTGCACAGCACCGCTATCGGCGGGATTGTAAAATAAGCTGCTTATCTGAAAGGCAAATTTATAATCATAATAATGTCATCGACACCTTGGTCTACTAAAATCGTGTGATGGATATGGATGTTAACAATAGTAGGAGAGCCCACGATGCTAAATCGGGATTTACTCGAGCGTTGGGTTGCGAAGCTTAGATGATAAAAAGAAAAACTGTTATATAATGTATAGCGTTTCATCGGTGGAGGGAGCGGCTATAGATTTTCATAAATGTAAAAAAAAACTATTGCATGAACATACTCGAGCGCGTCAGATATTGATATCATTTATGTCCTACATTTTTTTAAAAAGTGTAGGTATGTTAATCTGATCGTTTCCTTGATGGGGGTGGTCGCACGTAAGGGTTGGAAATGAAAAAAAAATCTCGAGCGCGTCAGATTTTCTGAGGGGATGTTGGGTAAACCTAAAAAAAAGCTCTTATATAATAATCTGACGGCTTGGATGTGACACAGATCCGCAGCCGTTATTAGAATGTGAAAAACAAATCGTCATTTTGAAATACACAAGCGCGTCAGATTAAGATTTTTATTGTTCATCTTTACGCCCTAGACGTTGCAGTCCTATAATATGGCGATTATCTGGAGGGATTCGCCTATTCTGCCAATTTGAATTTTTTTCATCATTGAAATCAATCAATTGAGAAGCTCAGGAAAAAGCATGCAAATAAAAAAAAGTGTATAATTTCTTTAGTTTTTTTAGTAGAATACTTGAATTCATAAGAAATTAATCATAAGCAATTGAATTTTCAAAATTTTAAACGTTGGATATTCTTTGTAAACAATATCATGCCACCAACGAGTCTGTGTGATCAACTGTCATGACATCATGGCAACAGAAACCAGAGTGGGGACGGAGTGAGAGAGCAATAGATAGAGAAAGAGTGAGAGAGAAATAGAAACGTGGAGAGGGGAACATAGGCATCACCTAGCTGCACGCATTAAGCTTCATCGATGAATTTTTATTATTTCTTGAATTATTTCCTTCAGATGAAAAAATAAAATTAGCCACGCTCGAGAATGTCGAATGACGTTTTTTTACAACTTTGTAGCCCTCCTCCTTCTTTAGGTCACTCTCGAATTGTCAGATGAGTGGAATATACACGTTTCAGGATGTAACTAACTCACCCTACCTCAATCTGACGCGCTCGAGAATTTCATATGATAATTTTTTTTTAACTAATCTGATCCTTCATCCTTGAAGGGCGGCCATATATATAGGGCTCATATATGGTGGAAGTACTTAACCGTGTACAAGGTATCCCCCTGAATATTAATGTGCCGCGCTTTAGTAAATCCCGAAATCCCCGCTTGGGCTCCCCTATTAAAAAATTAGATGCAGGACCCGACAAGTGAAGATAATTTGCTGTCAGCGTGTGTGGACTCGGATCATATTCATTGGCAAAATACATTACTAGAAATTGTTTGTTACCACCTTCGATATCGCGGGGATAGTGTAGGAAAAAAATATTATCTGAAAGATGGAAAAGTCGAAAAAAGTGAGATTTCTGCCTCTTAATTTCAATCAATGTCATAAGTATATAATTTGACAATTTGTTGAGATTAAGTGTCACGCTCTTTCCGAGTTTCTGAGGGGTACGGCCGTGTGGGGGAAAGTAAATTTCGAGAGAAATGTGGGCTGGACTTCAGCCTTTGTGAGCGAGCCCGATGTACTTCGTGACAATTCGCGTTGCAGGAAGGGGACTGGGACCTTGACGAAGGCTGGTAACATATTATGCCAGTGGCTTGCCAATTTAGTTGTTCGGAAAATTTTTAAAACTATCAGGTATTGATATTCTGATTACTACAATTTTTTGGTTGTAGATGTGTCAATAAATATAGAGATAACTATACATTTTCAGTGAACAATTATTTCAAAATGAATCATGAAAGGAATAAGGTGTGATGAAAATAAAAACAGTGTGAAGATAGGTATACCCACCTACCCATATTTCTTGCTCATTTGAGCCATATAAATGATGGTGGATTCATGCAGCTATCGGAAGTGAAGTATTTGTGAATACGTTTTGAAAACAGGAACATATTTGATATCCGAAACGTTAACAGAAATAAGTATTTTTCCTCCTACCTCTATCAAAAGTATACATTTCAATGAGAATGATCACGATACATTTTAAGTCGATATAGGTGTTGGTTCGAGCCGCAGCGTCGCCAGCTTTTTTATTTTTTTTATTCTTTTTCTTTGTTTGGTAGGTTCTCTTCATTTTCAGAATTTCAGGAGCATGCTATACTGTACCTACCTCTTAGTTTTGGTTCTTTAATAAATTTTGTTTGTTAGTTTATTCATAAATAAATTATTCAAAAATGACTTGTTATTCGAGGAAGGCGGAAAAATCAAATGTATAACATGGGAGTAAAGTGCCCTTTCCTCCCTTGGATGATTACTGCTCTCGAAGGCTGAAAGGAATCCGACAAAAAAGTGGCATTAAAAAGAAGCGACATTCAAATGGAAGCGATGGAAAAGATTACGGCGAATCATGTCAAAAACCGAGCAATTCAAGTTGACAAAAAATAATTTTATGACAGGAAACTTTGCCAAGAGTGAACAGGAGATCAAATTGATCGAAAGATAAACTTGCGATCAGAGAAATTCGTGTTTGTGGGAAAGTGAAAGGAAAAAATGAATCACTGCCTCTAAATTTGGCGAAATCTGCTGCTTTCGAAATGATACAAGCAGAAAAAGTCTTGTAGAAAAAATTGGATACCCAAAACCAATAAATGTACCAGCCATATCATATGGAAGAAAAAATGAAATTGGGGCGATTGTAGATCTGAAAAAAAAATTGGATATAAAAATTTTGAAATGTGGTTTCTATATAGATCCGAAATTTCAGTTTATTGGGGCTAGTGTAGATGATATAATAGGTGACGGAAGGTACATTCTTGAAATAAAATGTCCGTGCTCGGCAAGAGGAATGACCCCAGAAGAAGCCATTGAAACACGAAAGATAACCTTCTGGAACAAAAAATAAATAGAAGACATAAGTGGTATTTCCAAATTCAAGGTCACTCCATGTTACACGAGTTGATTCCTGCCTTCTAGCTATATGGACCCCGTAGACCATACGGGGAAACATGAGTACATTCCGAAGGATGATGAGTTTTGGCAAAATAATATGATAGGAAAATTATTGAACTTTTTCAATGTCTGCCTTTTAGCAGAGCTCATTGATAGTCGGCAACTACGCAAGTTGGATATTCGAGATCCAGCGTATGTGCTTGAAGCTTCAGAGGAGAAAATAAAAAGTTTCTAATGAAAAAGATTGAATGATTTTTCTTTATTTCTTCATTGCCTTGTCATTTACAACCGCATACAAGACGTGAAACTCCTGAAACTTTTCAGGGTTTGAATAGATTGAATCATTTTTCGAGTGATAAACTAATATCAAAATAATTTCACCAATCGAAAAAGTCCATATTATTTCAAGTATTCTGTCAGCCATAGGTAGGTACCTACTCAAAGTAGTTTGCTGGAGAATCGCCAGCTGGCTGCCGCATGAATATTTCCATAACCGCCTTATTCATATGACCACATGGCAATAAGCCGTCGATTCTCTGGGCTCTGGGCGAACGACAATGAATATGGCACTGTGAATGTTTTTGGGTGGCACTCCTATAGTTCAGGAAATGAAGCATTTTGGCTCTCAATATTTTCGTCCACCATGGATTTACCTGAAATTTTCACAGAAGGTAGGGAATAGCTCAAGGATCATTTTCTATATCATGACGCTGTACGCTAGAGCCTTGGGGGTGGATGCCACCCCATCACAGGGGGTGGAAATTTTTTATTACATTCTAACTGTAAGAATCGACGGAATAGATAATTCTTGGAAAAATATGTTCAAACGCTTCTTTCGTAAAAGTTATATTTTTTGAGTTATTCGAAGTTGAAAGTAACAGTTTTTCGACGCAAAAATCGACTTTTTAAAATGTTTTTTTGCAAATAACTCTAAAACTATGCATTTTATCAGAAAAAATGTGGAAAGGCAAATTTTAGCTTTTGAAAAAACAAAAACAATGCTTTCTTTATAATTTTTCTATGACACATACGAACTAAGATACAGCAAATTAATGCTCAGCTTTTTTCGTCAAATGTATAAATTGGAAGATTTGAAGCAAAATAACGAGAAAAATTTGCATTTCTCGAAGAAAGCTCATAGAACCTTTTCTGAGGTATTCAATTAGAGCTTTCAAACGCTTTTATCTACGAAAAAAATCTGTTGAAACAACCCCCAAAGTACCCCCTAGCTAAAATTGATCGCAACCTTTCTGTGATTCCCTTTATATATGTACTATTAATACACCCACGAAGTATAACCAATTTAAAATGCCTAATTTTAGAAAAATTGGACTTTAAAGAGAAAACGATTTTTTTCAGTTTCGTGTTTTCAACCCTTTTCTTGAAAATATCTCTCAAAATACTAAAGATACAAAAGAAACGATATGGTTTAATGCCAAAATTTCCGTGTGTAGATTTTGTGTAAAGTGAATATCGGCAAGATATAGCTGTTCAACAGCCACACTTACTATAGAACATCACCTTAGTCAAGCGCTTCAAACTCTCTCAATTCAAAAATTTACGGATCTTGAGTAATTTTATTCACATAGTCTTAAAGCTCTTGAGCTCTAAAAAATCGTTTCTTAAAAAAATTTCTATCACCTAAAATGAAGGAGCAATGCTTATAAAACCGATCTTTTTTTTTTATTTTGAATTGCCCGCTTCGGAGCGTAGTAATCTACATAACCGGTATATTCAGCAGTTATACGTTACCTATATGTTCCACTTTTTCCATTCATATTGGAAGAAACATCTGCTCGCGTGTGTGAGTGCATATTTCGTTGATTTCTCACCAGTGTATTATAAAGTTCGAAGACATTAAAAAAAATTTCAATGTTTTCAAGGGTAGGTTGAAATTGTATCCTAAAGCATAAAACAATCATTATTCAACTATTTTTACCCATATTTAGGGTTTTAATGTTATTTTATAATTTTTGACAATTAGGGGTAGTTTTCACCCCTAAAAAAAGCGTACAACGGCACATTATAGAAAATGAACTAGAGGGTGTAATAAGCCTAATCCCGAATTTTTGTTCTGTACAAATCGGTGCTGGACGAAAAAATTGCGAGGTTTTGCCATTTTTTTCAGCTTCACTTCCTGAACTACGATAGTGTAGCCGCTGAAAAGATAGAATGATCACGTGAATGGCACGCACTCTTTGAATGTTCCTCTCCCCAATGTTACAAGTCCGATTTACACCACTCAACAAAAACGTCGCCTCAGCAGTGAATTCGACAGCATTTTCCCGTTCCCTGAGTACAGTGCAGTGTAAAAGGGATTCGAAATTTCAGCTGTTCTATTGAGAAAAGATTCCTGAGCAAGAGAGGTTCGAAAGGTCTCCAAGCCCACAACAAAGGGGTGGGAATTCTGCACTCGTCTGGTCATCCGTGTTGATATTGACGATAATTCAAAAGAGCACCGACCGTGGAAATATCTATAGAAGAGAGAGTCCGTGAGCGAAGAATCAAGAAGTTTCAAAGAATGTTTCGGTGCCGAGCTTTATACATGAGAACTATAATCCAAGCCAGGTCGTATCTGAGCCTCGTAGATCATCAGTAGCTGACGAAAGGAAAATATGTCTTCGCACGAAATGGAAATCCAAGCTTCTGGGAAGCACCTTTAGCGATCGATCTCACATGGTTTTCCCATGAGAGATTATTACTGATCGTAATTCCTAGCATAAAGATACTTGACTTTTTAGGAATAGTTACTCCTGACATCTGAATATTGGACGAAAATAGATTAGCTTCCTTTGAGAAGAGCAGCATTGAATTCCACCAAGTTGATGTTACCCTCTTCTATTATTTTTGCCAAATCACCGTTAATACTATTGACGCTAATGCCTCTCTGTATTCTTGTTTCAAATGCTGATATGGGACTGAAAGAGAAACTAGTATGAAGAGTATTGTCCTCGGCAAAACCATGCACTAAACAAGATGTTTTCTCTAGCAAATCATTTATATGAAGCAGAAACGAAGTGGGCACCAGAACGGAACCCTGTATAACACCTGCATTTATTGGGAGAATATCAGACGGCCATCAACAACCACATACAAAGCACACAACTGAGGAGGCAAACCATAAGACGGTAGTTTAGAAAGAAGACTCTGATGCCAAACTCGATCAAACGCTTTTGAAATTTCGAGTGCAACAGCTAACGTTTCTCCGAATTTTTTGATGGGATGCTGCCAAAAATGAGAAACATACGCCAATATGTCACGGGCTGATCTTTGATGGCGAATTCAGTATTGTCAATCATTAAGTATTCCTGATGTGTCTAGAGTCTTGATATTTGACAATTCCAGATTTTAAATAAAGTAGCTCCAGTGGGTAGAAAGTAAGCACGCAGCAAGGTTTAAGCAGCTTGAATCATTCAAAAAAATATTTTTTTGGACCTTGAGATCTGATGAAGTTGTAAACATTTTTCAGATCGTAAATCTCTTTGAAAAATAATATATGAGAAACTCAGAAAAGCCTGAGAAAACTCTTCATTGAAAATCTCTATGGAAGTAGACTTTTTTTAGACCTTGAACCTCTCATTTGAATATAAGGTATGGGAATATCGGAAATTCTTTGAAAATTTCAAGTTTTTTCGAGCTTTTCGACTTCATTCAGATTTTTTGACTTTCCCTTTGAGAAAATATTCTTTTCAAACAATTTGAGCTGAGAAACACAAAATTCAAATAAATTTGGTTTTCCCAGAGATTTCTCTATTTACTCATTTGAGCTTCAATATCTCGAAAGAGAAAACTTTTTTATTACAAACATCAAACGACTAGCGTGAAGTTATTCACATGCACACATGTACTTGACGAAAAAAATGTGTACACCCCAATAACTCGTTTCAATGAAAGAGTACCGCATTCTAATTTAAGTACATGTTTCTATAGAGGAAAAGAACACTGATGGCACATTACCTATAGTTTGTAAGTCCTCGAGGGGGGGCTGGTCGGCGGTAAACACTCTGACTAATTGAATAGCTTGTTTCAATGAAATAGTACCGCATTCCAATTTTAGTATATGTTTTAATAGAGAAAAAACCCTGATGAGGGCAATACCACTAGTTTGTAAGGCCTCGAAGGGGACTGGTGGGGGATTAACTATGAATAATTGAATAACATATTTCAATGAAATAGTACCGCATTTTAATTTCAGTGTGTAAACCATTAATAAAATATATAGTGATGGAAGTGTGAGGATTTGCAAGTCAACAAATAGTTGTTTGCAATGAGAGGTAAGGCGGGTACCAACCAAACAAGATAAAATGAGGTAACAGTAAAGGTAAAAGTTGATTTGAATTGTCTCAGAAAACAAATTGAATTCAATATACCAACTTGCTCATTTTTTGATGAATTTGGAACATGATAACCTTTTTCTGTATAGACACGTACTGAAATTAGAATGTGGTACTATTTAATTGAAATGAGTTATTCAATTATTCAGAGTGCATATCATCCACCAGCCTCCCTCGAGACCCAACAAACTATAGGTAATGTGCCATCAGGGTTCTTTTTCTCTATGAAAACATGTACCAAATTCAGAATGCGATTCAATTCCATTGAAACGAATTATTGGGGTGTCCTAATTTTTTTCGTCGAGTATACGTGTGCATGTGGATAACTTCACTCCAGTCATAAAATGCAGATTTTGAACAAGTTTTCCTGGGCTTTTCTGAATATTCAAAATGTTGAAGTTTTTAAATAGTTGTACTTTTCATTGAACTCTTACACTTTAATAGAGATTTTAAACATTTTTTCAGTTTTTCTGAAGTTTCAAAAATTGTCCGATTTTCTCATGACTTCTGACCATCTGAGCTGTCTAAAACTTACGCTCCTGGCTTGAAGGTTCCTTTACACCCAAACTACACAGGGTCTTTTTGTTCAGAATGCGGAGGACTCAATTTTTCCAGAGTTTCATTAAGTCCATAAGGTCTGTGCGGAATATTGTTGATATTAATACTCTGATTCATTCAATGCATTATGGAAAAAACTTCAAAATCAAGTGGCCAACGCCACACCGCTTTGGAGAGGAGGTGTCGACAAAGAAACTCATCTTGCCATCAGACCTGCATGGTGTAGTACTGCCAAAGAGGAAAATCGTCTGCCCTATGAATGGATGTCTGTCAAGGAATCTATTTATGTTCGAAGCTGTTATATAAAAGTAACACTAATTGGAGTAACTTGACAATCACACAATACTTTCTTTAGTTATAGCCAAACCGAGAGGCAAGAGGACGCTCAATGGGTCTAATGAATCCTAAGTGAAGTGAAGCTAAGCCCCCCCTTCCATCCTCCCACTTACAGGTACAGTTTGAAAAAAACAATGATTCAATGGTATGATTATTTCTCGAGCTCTCATCCTTTGATTGCCTGAATAACAAATGTTTTGGAAAAAAATTATAGAATTCATAATTTGTGGATTGTGGACTATATTAACAGTTTGTTTTTGAATCAAATTGTATTTGTAAATGAGAAAAAGTATGCACTATTGCCAAACCCAAATTAACTAATTTCATTTAGAAGTAGGTACCATAAAAAGTGTACTAGTTCCAATGACATTTTACACCATTACTTGAGCTTAGTTCCACCACACTAAAGCCTCATTGGGCCCATTGCGCTTTTTCCATAACTAGGAAAATTATTGAAAATCAACTAGTTATACCAATAACATAATCTTTTATAAAGGCCACCCTCTTTATGAAGAGAAACACAATTTTGAGCATCAAGAGGTTGGTTTACAGCTCAGAAAGTGTAGAATTTTTTGCACAGACAGCCAACTGTTGAGACAGAACAATTTTCCTCATCAGAAACCATCCCATTAGACTGTGTAAAGAGTGTCCTTGTCAAAAACCTCCTTCCAGCACAATGTCGAATGTTCTCGTTGGGAGGTGTTAGCGAGTAGATAAAGGTCATGAAGCAAACTGCCAACTGGTTAGCTGGAAGCTAAAATGAAAGGGAGTCCCAGATGTATGAATGGTTCAGAGAATATAAACTTGAATATTGAAAAGAAAATCAAAATGCTCACTACAACGCTAAAAACCTTAAAATTTTATTATTGACAGGCTTTACTTGAGGAAGTGATCTATTTATTTTCCATTATCTCCAAGAGCTCGAATATATCTACTAACATATTCCATAAAAGTTTAGCACTAATTAATAAAAAAAAGGATACCTATGCTCGAGAAAGTCAAATTTAAATAGGAATGATCGAGCAAAACTAGGTAGACCCACACAAAAATTAGAATATGTAGTGAACCGGTATACCAGTGTACATCCAAATAATTCGTTGGTAATGATTCGTGGCATGAAATTACGAACTGAAGAACTCTTACCATAATGAAAAACATTAGAGTTGTCTTAAAATCCATCATATTGAAAAGGGTATACGAGAGCCTCATTTTGATCATTGTCGTTGAATTCCCCTATTGCCAAAAAAATTGCCCCAACTTCCATGCAACTAAAAGCATTATAAATAGCAAAGTAACCAAAATCAAATAGTACTTTGACACATGTTTGACACTGGACTCACTGGACAGTCAACAACTCAACACCCTCGGGCCTCGGGGCTCTAAGAATATGGTCCGAAAGTAACCGAAATCGAAATATTGGTTTTGCGGTCCAAAACTAACCGCTGCTGTTATATGTCAAATAAGTGGTGACTTTTGGAATGTGGTGTCTTCTTCTATTTCTTTATTCAACGTCGGCCGCTACCAAATTGTGGTGTCCTGACAACGTTGGTATATAGGAGGAAGGTTACGAAATGTCATCATATCGATCCCTCCATATTGCGGGGGCGTCAATGAGGTTAAGGTGAAATTCCACGATATACTAATATGCAAGTGGATTTCAGTTTCTGGTATCTGATTGGTAGATAACAACAGAAAGCCAAAAAAATACCTGCTTCCCTAATAAGATCCATGAATATTCGAGTATATTGAAAATCTTACTTTATGGTGTTCAATACTGAATGTCAGTTAAGAAAAAGTGTGGATATACTCTTCGTATTTGTGTTTGGTTTGACAGATAATTCAACTCGATCTGATCTCGATATATGTGAAAATTGAAAACGAAAGCAAATGAAAAATTGATGACTGTGTATGATGGTTGGTGAAAATCCGAAAGGAATACCTGCTTTAAAAAAAATGGGACTGTTCCTCATGCAGCAAGAAAGTTTGCCAGTGTATGATAATTACTCCTATATGAAACGGAAAGTATTGGGTTTACCAGTCGTTCAAGGACCTTTTTTCGGCCAAAGAAATGTTTGAGCTTTGTATTATACTTTGAACGTTATCTACGTCTTCTAATGTATAGTGTTAAACTGATATAGGAATCCAAATGAACTTATGAACAAAATGCCTCTTCAAAGATATCGCTTTGTAATCATGCAACCAATTGTGATAAAGTCCATTCATACGAAATGAGTACCATGATTATTCTTGAATGAAATCATGTAGTGTATTTGAAAATAGTATTACTAAAGAAACTGATGTAATTATTCGAATGTAACATCGGATTATGTAGCAGTTTTGAGTAATAAGAGATGGGAATTACCCGAATTTATTAGGAGTAGTGCTTAAACGTTCCTATTGAAAAGTGAAGGCTGAACTCCTCATTACTCAAAACTGCTGCATAAATCATTAGTTGTCAGTTTCTGATATATTCAATATACGAAAAAAATTGTCAATTGAATTGTAGCAGTGGAAAGGTATAGAGAAATTCCTCTCGCAATAACCAATATCAAGATTCATTCACTTTATGACTTTTTTGGATATATTTCTCATTTAAATTTTTTCACATATTTCAATTCATTTTTTTCAAGTATTTTCATTCAATTAAAGCTGTTTAGCCTATTTTCAATATGAGTAAATATAGTTTACATTATGAAAGTTAGAACCAGTGTTATTTTCTAGTCATATTTTCTCAAAAAAACATTCAATTTAATTCGAAGTTAGTGACAGAATACATAACGCAACGCAGGTTCAGGTATGCTATAGGCTGTGACCTGTGACAACGTGACAATGCAACAAAAACAAATCTTTTACTTTTACAACAGAGTAACAAGACACCAAGAGACAGAGACAATCAGGAATCAGCCACATAAAACATATATGTTTGTGTGTTCTGTGACAATTTCTTTGCACTTTTTCTCTTTATCTTTGGTTCTATGGGGTTATGCCAGCTATAGAGATTTTTAATTTACCCAATTTACCTCAGAATTGCCAACTTCGATTTCCCCAAACCCTGCCCCTAGCCTCAGGTACCCCTTCGCCTATAAACTCGTGACATTTCGTAACTTTCCTATATATGAACGTTGGTGTCCTGAAAGACAGTTAACCTCTGTCACTGTCAAAAATGGGGTGCTAAAACTTCGAAGGGATCGCCATCTATATATTTTTTTTGTACTAACCGGACGGTGAACACCAAATATTATTTCTATGGAGTCTTATGAGTGTTGGATTTAAAATTATTATTTTGGAAATATTTATAACTTAATACAGTACAGAAGTGCGAAAAGTGAAATAATTATGAAGTGTTGTTATGGTTTACAATCCAAAATGCAGCGAATTCATCGAAGTATTCCTACAAAATCGAGAAAAATGTGCTCGGTGTCACAGTGCTCATTATATAATACTAGTACTATTTCACTACATAAATTCCCCATTAACGACAAAAAGGTTTATCTCAGGAAGAAAAATATATAATATATATAAAATAACAATAACTAAAAATATGTTCGTAAGTAGCCTCAACTTTCTAGAGCGTCTGAAAATAAAATTTAGTGGACGTTTCAGTTCCCACTTCGAAGCCATTTTCAAGACTATTATATAATATTTATTAATATATAGTTGAAGCAAAGTATGATTACATTCATGTAAATAAATCATAGCTTTCTAGTCTGTTTTTTTATCCTTTCACACTATCCCCCAATCAGTCAGTAGCATAACTGCCAATTGTATCTCCTTGGTTAGACACTTTTTTTTAAAGCATGATTCATTCATGATTGGTAAGATCGGAACCTTTGGTGTGAGATCAGTTACTCTAACACTTGATATTATCAATTTCCTTCTGGAAATGATAACCTTGTTAAAGAATTGAATAGTTAGTCGAGTGATATCAGTTTAGCGTTAGGGTTGTTGATCTCCATGTTAGAAGTGGAGTACCCAACCTTTTTCTTCAGCTTTTTCTTTTGAAGAAACCAGTCCTGAGTACTATTGGAGAGGAAATGAAAAAATGTAGGTATTGTGAAATCGGAGAGCATCGTACTTCTAACTGCCCAAAAATGAAATTGGATGATGTCGACACCAGATGGGAGTTGATCAAAGGTAAAAAACTTTGTTTTTGTTGTCTGGGTGAGAATCATCAGAAGTTGAAGTGCAAATACAAAAAAGAATGCGGTGTAGGGGGATGTAAATATAAGCACCACAAACTACTACATAATGAAAATTTGGCTGTTGAGAGAGAACCTCGTGGAAACGATGGCGAAAGGGAAAATGCTGTAAATAATATGAATAATATTTCTAGGCAAACGGAAGAAGCAGTGATGGCAGTTCAACAGGAAAAAAGGAGCGTACTGCTGAGGATGATACCGGTGAAATTATTTGGACCACGAGGAGAGATTCGTACGCTAGCCCTTTGTGATGAGGGATCCACTGTGAGTTTGATTGAAGAGGACATCGTCAGAAAATTGGGTCTGAAAGGAATCAAGGAATCACTTTGTATAAAGTGGACTTCAGATATATCTACCAGATTCGAGAATTCACAATGCCTAGATCTTCAAATATCAGGAGTAAGAGATTCTAAACTTTTATGTATGAAAAATGTCTATACAGTGGAAAATATTTCATTGCCAATGCAAACTATTGAAAAAGAAACCTGGGAGATATATCCTCACTTGAAAAATTTGCCGATTACCGAATTTAGGAATGAAAAACCAATGTTGTTGATTGGTCAAGATAATATCGATCTAATTATTCCCAGACGAATCCAAACTAATTGCAAAAATGAAATATTTTCTCCCATTGCAACAAAATGTAGATTGGGTTGGTCTCTGCATGGCCCAATTGATCAACCAAAAATGCAAATGATAGAATCTCTCCATTTTTGTAATAAGAAAAACGACGAGATATTACATGATTTGGTGAAAAAATCTTTCTCATTAGATTCATTTGGTATTTCATTACCTAAAAATACTCTCACTTTGGAAGAAAAGAAGGCAATTGAAGTAATGAGAAGAACAGCTCGACGAATTGGAAATCGTTATGAAATTGGGCTCATTTGGAAAGATGAAAATCTCAAATTACCGGAAAGCAAAACCACAGCATTACAAAGACTAGACTAGACTAGAATTCGGAAAAGCCTACTGTGAAAAGATTGACAGCTATATCAAGAAAGGATACATGAAAAAACTAACAAATGAAGAAGCTGCAATTGAACCGCCCCACACATGGTATTTGCCTCATTTTGCTACCGTGAATCAGAATAAACCTGGCAAGATTCGGATGGTATTCGACGCAGCCGCCAAATCCCATGGCTCAAGTCTGAATGACTATTTATTGCCAGGACCGGATTTACTCGCTTCACTTGTTGCTGTTCTGATCAGGTTTCGTCAAAGGAAATTTGGATTCGCAGGAGATGTAAGAGAAATGTTTCATATGGTAAATATCAGAGAAAAAGACCGATGTGCACAAAGATTGCTATGGAGAAACTTGAATGTTGATATGAAACCGAAAGTGTTTGAGATGCAGGTGATGATCTTTGGTGCAAAATGTTCTCCAGCATGCGCGCAGTATGTGAAAAATCTGAATGCGGAGGAAATGAGCCAATCACCAGAGATCTTGACTGCTATAACAAAAAAAATATATGCCGATGATTACTTAGACTCCACGGATACTGAAGAAGAAGCTTTAGCCAAAGCAACCGAAGTAAAACGCATTATGTCTTTGGCAGGATTCGATTTAGTGAACTGGATTACCAACGCTCCACTTGTCAGATTAGGATTCAAAGGCGAAATGAGCGAACAGAAAATTATTACGGAAACTGGACAGGAAACTCAAAGAGTTTTAGGTGTATGGTGGAATCCTGAAACAGATACAATTTGTTTCAAGCTATCACTGGAAAGTACACCAAATGGAAGCAAAATTACAAAAAGGAAAGTTCTTCAAATCGTGATGAGCATTTTTGATCCTTTAGGATTTTTAGCTTTCCATACAATTGGTGCAAAAATTTTATTACAGGGCATATGGCGAGCAGGTGTCAGTTGGGATGATCATATTCCAGTCAATTTAAAGAAGATATGGGACGATTGGCTATCGGAATTGAAAAACCAAGCCACCGTAGAAGTTTCACGATGCTATTCTGATCTACCGACTGCTGCGTTGATTGAATTGCATATTTTTTGCGACGCCAGTGAAAAAGCTTTCTCAGCAGTGGCATATTTGAGAATAGTTGGTCTTGACAAAATTGAAGTATCATTCGTGATGGCAAAGTCAAGAGTTGCTCCACTGAAGCCATTATCTATACCCAGGATGGAACTCCAGGCTGCTATTCTGGCTACAAGACTTTCGGAAACACTGACAGATGAACTGGAGATCAATATTGGTAAGCTGACTTTATGGTCTGATTCAAAATGTGTGCTAGGGTGGATAAGAAACGACAATAGAAAATATAAACCATTTGTTGCACATCGAATTGGAGAAATACAGGAGAAAACCAATATTGTTGATTGGCAATGGGTTCCAACACATCTGAATGTGGCAGATGCAGCAACTCGACAACATTCCAAAGACAAATTCACGAAAATTTCGAAAGTTTGGTTGGAGGGGCCAGATTTCTTGAAAGAACCTGTAGAATTATGGCCGGAAGAAATCAAGTATTGTCCACAATCTGAACAAATTCATGAGGAGTTGGAAGAATTGAAAATAGAATTCACAGGAACTTGTACTCAAGAGTGCGAGTCAGGTTTGCCAGAAATAAAAAGATTTTCGAACTGGTTGCGATTGATAAGAGCTACTGCCTGGGAATTACGATTCATTGAAAATCTGAAGAAATTGAAAAATAGGAATTCGCATTCAACTTTGACTGTAACAGAACTTGAAAATGCTGAAAGGCGATGGATAGTACAATCACAAAAGGAAAGTTTCAAAGAAGACATGGAGAATATGACCAAAACAGGAAATTTGAAGAAAAACAGTAGACTTAGAGGATTATGCCCGGAAATAAATGGAAATGGAATAATGATACTAGGTGGAAGATTGAATTAAGCAACTTTTTTGGATGATGAAATGAAGAGATCCATTATCTTGTTCCCTAGAAATTCCTACACCAAATTATTATTGAAATTCTATCATAACAAGTATGAACATGTTGGAACAGAGACCATTTTAAATGAAATTAGGAAAAAATTTTGGATAATTGATGGACGTGTTGCCTTGAAATCCACCAGAAAAACTTGTCAAAAATGTAAAAATGAGCATTCGCAACCCAAACCACCAATTATGGGCCAGTTGCCGTTAGTACGTATAACACCTTGTATACGACCATTCATCAACGTAGGAATGGATTGTTTTGGTCCATACATTGTATCTATTGGACGAAGAAAAGAGAAGAGATGGGGCATTTTATTTACTTGTTTGGCAGTGCGAGCTGTTCACTTAGAAATGATAGCTTCCATGACTACTGATTCTGCTATTTTAGCCATCAGAAGATTTATTTCTAGGCGAGGACACCCAGCAAAAATACTTTGTGATAATGGCACGAACCTGAGGGGAGCTGCCAAGGAACTTCGAGTAGCTTTAGAAGAGTTGAACGAAACGGAAATATCGAACTTCACAACAAGCAGGGCCATAGAATTTAGGTTTATTCCACCAGGAAGCCCACATATGGGAGGGGCATGGGAAAGGTTAGTTGGCTCCATAAAGAAATCTCTGGGAACAGTAGTTTATGGACAATCATTGAAGGAAGAAACACTCTTAACACTTTTTATAGAAGCTGAATCTATAGTGAACGCAAGACCTCTAACTCATGTGTCCGTCGATCCAAGAGACCCCGAAGCACTATCCCCAAATCATTTCCTAGTTGGATACACACATACAGAAGGACCACCAGGATATTTCGACTCAGGCAACAACCTGAAGAAAGAGTGGCGAAAATCCCAAATGCTTGCAAACTCGTTTTGAAAACGCTGGTTAAAAGAATACCTACCTACATTGAATAGACGCAAAAAGTGGATTGATAACCAAGAACCCATAAAACCTGACGATATTGTGATCATTGTTGATGAAAACTCTCCACGGAATCACTGGCTAATGGGAAAAGTAGTGGCAGTTTACCCTGGTCCAGATGGACGTATACGTGTAGCAGACGTGAGGACAACAAAGAACACTTACAAGAAACCTGTGTCGAAACTATGGCTTCGTTCAGCGGTGCTCAACCGTTGAGTGATGTGCCAACTTGTTCGGCTGAACGGACCGCTGCACCATTGATCACTCGAAACCGTTGAGCAGCGGCTCAACACGTTTAGTGATGATTCTCAACGGTTGTGCACCGCTGAACGAAGCCTATGTAAGCTAGAAGTAGAAGCAGTACTAGAAGATGAAGAATGAAGTTCTTCACTGGGGGGAGAATGTTCCGTATCGTTATCAAGAAAACATCCTGTATTTGATTTTATATTTATGATTTTGATTGGTTCCAAGTAACCCTAGTTTTTGAAAATATTGATTGATATCACGACTGTAATTTTGAGAGTTGTCAAATAAAACGTCACAGTTTGTTAATTGAATTTGATGTAAAAACGGAATATTTTATTAACAAAGTTGGGTTCAGCATTAAGCCCACACACCTACTCTAAGATGTCTATATACTGGTGTTTCTAATGTTGCGATTATCAGGGCTATTCACTAAGCAGAGTTGTTATGGATAGCGACTAAAAATTGTCGTTATGTTCAAGGTCAGTTGCTAAGCGCGAAATTGGTATTCACTTTTCAAGTTAAGTTGCTACTATAATGACCAGTTGCTGTGAGTATTGGTTCACAGGCAACTGCTTTAGATAAGGAAAAACAGCTTACCACCGTCATTATGGCAAGTTATTATCAGAGTTGCTACGACGGTTAGCAACTGCGATAACCACTTTACTTAGTGAATAGCCCTGATTGTTTCAGACAAACCTGTGGACAAGGCGTGGTAGTTCATCAGTGGCCATGAGGGAGCACTGGTTATCAAAATTTTTTATCAATTTTCGTGATCACTCGATCCATGGAACACGCTGTTGCCAGTTCTGATGTTTTTGTAAAAGGATAGAGAATTTATCGGGAGTAGATATGCTAGGTTATTGAAAACACCAAAACGCGCCAAATTTGTGTTTAACTTTATGCGTTATTTATTCCATGTAGTTTGAAAATAATTTCTCAGTTGGAAAAAATTTGCATTGTGTTTCTACTGACCTGCACCAGAATTCGCAACGACATGGCCACTTGGCAACACAGGACTGTCATCTCCACTGCAAGAGTGCCGGTACCTGGCGGATTTTTTGCAGTACTACTACGCCTATATCATCAAATTTTTCATCAAGTTGGCCATATCGGTCGTCTGATTTGCTGACAGCCTCTTATATGGAGTAAACACACCAGTATATAGCCACCTTAACATACTCAGTAACAAATTAATATAAGGGTTGCAATATGTTTGCAGAGCCCAGATAAACCCGCTTTGCAGGAACATTGGCATTTCCATCCCTCATCAGCCAGCAATATTGATTTCATGTGGATGCTCTACTAAAGCTAATGTTCGCAAACATAAGCTCTTTATTTTTATGGTTACTTTCTTACACTCCACATCCAATGTTATGCCCTGCTTTGAACACAGCTTTACCCTCTTTCAATGGTCTAGTTCTGCTTTCCACGTAATCCAGAATATTACGTTGCTCCAATTCTATAAGACATTTTGATTTGGAATGTAGGTTGGTGAAGTAGTTCAAATTATAACACTCACTAGTAAAATAAGGCTGTAATACTAGCCAAACATGTAACTACCTCAGCACACAAAGCAACCGAAAACGTTTAAACAGTAATTTTCACTCAACAAGGCCTCAAGAATGCAAAACATGAACTAATAGTACCATTACTTCAATAGGTCGAAATTTTTTGTTCACCTTAAAGTGAAGCAATCTTGGATTTAGCAACGCCATCTATCGGTGGACGATTATCGCCTGTCAACAAATCTTGAACATGCGTACGACGATCCAACAGCTTCCTGGTCCAAATTTAAATTTTCATTTGGGTGGAGGAATTCATCCGAAAGTTTCAACTTTTTCCGAAGTCGTATGAATAAAATGGATTCTGTCAAAATGCAATGCCCAATACTAACGACGTTCTGATTGGTGCATTATTTCTGGTGGGAATCAAGATGTCTAGGAAACCCTGGTGTATCTAGTGATTCGATATTGTTTAGAATTTATTGGCGAAAAATAATCGACGATTACGAAAGCTATCTAATCTTTGTATAGGGGGCAGTATATGAGCATTTTCGAAAATCTGTCAAATGTCGGTTTTGTCAGGTTGACGTAACTTTGAGGTTTATTGTTGTCAATGAAAACTATCTGAATACTCCAGTCTATGACGGTAAAAAAAGTGTAAACTGTGTATTTATCCCATACAGCACCGATTCGTATGAAAATTTGGATATAGGTTCTACTCACCCTCTTTTTCAAAATCTACACTGTGCCGAGGGTTGCTTTTTTGGAGGGGGTAAAAACCACCCCTATTCGAAAAAAAAAATATCAAAATTTTAGATTGGAGCATGTAATAAACTGAAATCATATTAATATCAGTAAAATCAATCGATTGATAATTTTCAATATAATTTATGGTTCAATATTCAGTGTCAACCCTTAACACCCCCCCCCCTTTGTGACAGAGTATCATCAGAAAATAATAATTAACATGTTATTTGACAGTTATTCAACTTATTCAGTATCTATTTGCATTCAATTTGAGATTCAGCTTCTATCTACTATCTACTTCAAAGTTGAGGTTGTGCCTGGGGTTGGTTTTTATTCATCAGAGGTGAAAACTACCCCTATTCAGTAAAAAATTACAAAATACTAGTTTTGAGCGTGCAGTCATTTGTAAATACGTTGAATTAACCTTGATAGACAATTTCTGATCTATTAAACAGTTTCGACCCCAAAAAACCACCCTTATGATAGTTTTCATTGAAAGATTATATTGAAATTGTTATTGAGTAACCGTTAAACCCAACTGTATGAAAATTCAGTTTGAGACTCTACTTTAAAGTTACCTCTGTACTCGGGGTTGCTTTTGATTTTTCGAAGGTGAAAACTACCCCATTAAATTAAAAAAAGGTTGAGTCTAGATTTGGATATGTGATCAATTGAAATCATATAGTTCCACTAGTCCTAAAATATAGTTACTATATATTCTCCAATATACTAATGTATATAATCTAATTTCTACAAAAATTGTTTTTTTTTCCATAACTCGCTTAGTCTTAAAAAAATCAAATCCACCAAAAAAGTATTTCGTAGCTTTTCTCAAGAGCTATTAGCCCATTCACATGATTTTTTGTTTCAGATTTCATTTTTGAAAAGGTTCATGCTGAAAGGGCTCAAAAAAGGTACTTTGCGCTAACCCTCATAATATTTAACTGGTCTTATCTTACTCTATTTTCATCCTGCAGAAAAAATGAAACACCAAAATTTTCAGAGAAGAATAACCTTCAATTTTGTACTCTAGAAAATTTTGCATGTGATCAATACTTTCGGAGTTATTTCGAAGAAATGGTGATTTTTCGCTGAATTACGTATATGAATTTTTCTCTTCAATCTTAATTTTCTCCAAAACTACGTATTTTCAATTGATTAAAAACTCAGAACTCATTATAAGAACATACATGAAGTGAATTATGGTGTAACAACGATTTTTTTTCAAAGGAGGGGGAAGAGAAGATGAGTTATTCACATTTTTTTTTAACGAAAAAATCGGATTCAACATTATTTCCTTCAAACCTCAGTCAGTTTTGATGCTAGAAACTTTTATGAGTGACAGAAATGAAGGATTTTTGAAGGACTTCAAAAAAGGTCCAATGAGTTTTTCCCGAAAAATGCATTGGTTTTTGGTTAATGTACGTAGAAACTTTCCATTTTGGCATTTGAAAATACAAATCAAGTTTCAACAAGCAATTATTTAGTTTGCAGTGGGTTTGCATACATCACAAATAAACGATGGCCTTTGTTTTTTCAAAAGCTATAATTTTGCTCTCTACAGGTTTTTCGATTAGATGCATATTTTTCCAGTTATTCGCGAAAATAGATCTGAAAACGTGTTTTTTTTGCCTGAAAACCGACAATTTCACTCGCGAATAAGTCGAAAAGAATTGCTTCTCAGAAAAAACTTCATTGAACAGAAAGTGCTTAGAATTAGTCAATCTATTGATTTCCGCACATATTTCCAATAAAAAATTTTTCACCCCCAAGAAGGGGTGGCATCCACCCCCAGGGAGAAAGCAACCCTCGGCACAGGGTAGATTTCGAAAAAGAGGGTATGTAGATCCTGAATCCAATTTTTCATGCGAATCGGTGCTGTATGGAATAAATACATGGGAAAATGGTCATATTGGACTAGAAATTATTTTTTCGCGTTCAACAGTGTTTGAAAGTCTATACAAGTAGAATAAGTTTTGAAGTTATTGAAAGTTCTTTTTCACGATGTGTAGAAGATTTTGTATTCTCTGTGGACAGTCAAAAACTGGGGATCCAGATATTCATCTTTATTCAGTACCTAAGGTGAGTACGAAACAAATTGCCCCAAAAAAATAACATGAATGTAACGTCGTAGCTAATTTTATTCGTTTCAGCTTGAGCGAAAGTCTTATATCGAGGGAGAAACATCTATAGCTCTTATCAATGAGAGAATGAAAACAAAGTGTTGTTTAAATAAAGGAAATCATGATGTGATACGTTGTGTGTATCCCCAATTCCAAGACAGTCTATCACTTTCAATGCACTAGCATGTTGTTTCAACAGAAGGCAACTTTGTCGTACATTCTCAGGTGAATGGGCAAAGTGTATTTTCTTGGAATCAAGTGTTGTGCTGGGCTCCGTTGCTAGGTGTACTGAAATTGACTTCATTGGCTACTCAATTGGAAGCTTCAGTCTTCAGTACTAAATTCTTTCTACACCGACAAAACGCGGTAAATCCGAATATTTGTGATGAAACAAACTGCGGGAAATTTGAAAAACTGATATAATTCAAAATGCAAGAAATTAAAAAATCTGATAATAACTTTTTCCATGGAGGAGCACATATCTGACGAATGACAATGACAGAATGACGCATATTGGCATATTGTATGGGAATACTTGATTTCCATTGGGAATACTAGGCTACTAAAAAGAATCGAAAAGTATTAAATTTAGTAGAATAATACTAAAAATTCCAACCCTGAATCAGAGTCTAGTCTTACAAAGTGATATAAAAACATAAAAACACTTGTAGTGGCAGCAAGTGACAGGATTGATAGGTTGCTAACGGTAGGTTTCCACGTTACGTGCACGTTTTCTGAAACGCATTTGATTGGCTGTCAGGGCTGTCAAAATCTCAGTAGGCAAATAATAAACTGGTAGAATATTCGGTTGCACATTTCTCTCTAGTGAAAATTAAGCTTCATATGGTATATGACTGATCGCCATCTACAATTGCGATCTGAAGTTTTTATGATCTCAAAAATCAAGCAATCTGTTTTCGCCAAGTTAATCCCAAAATTATTCAGGTATAAGTAGATACACCAGGGTTTCCTAGGCATCTTAGTGGGAATCATCTGATTGAAATGTTGTTCTGCTATCTGATGTCGGATAGAGATGAAATAAATTTAACTTTGTCCGATAAATTTACCCACGGAACTCAAAGGGCACATATTTTCTGACAGGAATCTGATGTTGTGGCGGTTCGTAGTGAACACAAATAGGATTTTATAAAAATGATACATCACAGATTTTGAACTGGTTTGACTATAATCTTTCTTTATTTCAAAAAAAAGAAAAAGGCGATTTTGAAAGAGAACAAACATCATAATGTAAAATATAACTGACTCTGAAAACTTTCCCCAAACATTGCTCAACGTAATATATGGCAGTTAAGGTGGCGAGTAGGAAGATGTTCTCATTTTGAAATCACCTAATAACTATATGTGACCTCGAATTAGAACATATATCATTGAATAAAAACTGCATCTTTCCATCATGAATATTCGTTGTTTTGGTATCAATCGATGTTGGATAAGCCTGATTAGTATAACTATGAATCATCAAATATACCATTACCTACTTATTTAAGGTGTTCAGGTAAGTATCTTCCTTGAAGAAACATTGAGTTGTGACATGGAACTCCTTTGTATTCAAGTCGTGTTTCTTATTGCTTTAGAATTCCATCTATCAATAACGATATCACGACAATAGTTTACTTTTCAAGTTTTTACACTAGAGCCTGAGATGGCATCAATATCTGGGTTGCAAGTAGTAGTCAGAATGAAATGGAAAAATCTATCTATGATACGAATGTATTTTCATTTTCTCATCCACATTACTTTGGATTCAAGGAAAAATAACATTCCAATAAACAACTTATAAAAAAAATTATGTGATATTGAGCCATATAATAATTACTTCGGCACTAATTTAAATGTTTAAAAATATACTATCTCTCTCCATAGTCTGTATCAAACTCTTTTTTCCTGATTGGCTTGTACATTTTTTCTTCAACTATGTATATGAGTGCACTCAAGTTATTATTGTACCTGTGATATGAAGATATATAAGCCCCAGGGGGTTCATGTGAATTGTGCCTGCAAAATATCCAATTTAGCATGACTCATTTCAACCAGAGCAAACTCAGACTGGTTATACTATAAAAGATACAGAATAATCAACACAGAACAAATCAAAATCAGCTCAATATAATAATTGTAAAACTAGTTAAATATGTGAAGTCATTTTTCCACTCCCGATAACGTTCCATATTGAACACTTATCGTTTGTAGGAATTTTCATTTCTGCAGTGTTCAGATGTGTCTAGTTCATTCTTGTACAGTAACTGAGATGTTCTACATATTGGATTTAATTGCCCTTCCAAATATTATTTGGTAAATATTCCCTTCCATTGCATATGATACATGCTGCAATACTTATTTGCATTCAAAATGAACAATAAATCGTTGTATGCACCTTGGCCATAACTCGAGCTTCAATTATCTTGGGCAAATTATGAGATATCCAGTCTGTTGCCCTCAAATGAAGACATCAATATTTTGACTCTTCCGCCATGCCAATCTTCGTTGTCAGAGAACTGGTTAAGGACATACGGCATTCTTCAACTGATGAATGGCTTCATTATAATGTTTTGCACCACTTCTCTTTTGACCACGTACAGACCTTATGGCTCAGTTCACCTCAAATATAGGAAATAATATTCACTCATCCAATATTTATTTATTCAATTGATTTCACTCTAAAAAGACCAGATGTTTGAATACGAAACACTCGACCTTTTTGTTTACTGTACTTGACCGAAAGATTATTTTGTTTCCTTCCTACGGGGTACTTTTTGTTAGATGAAACACATTTGCTACGATCTCACTTGATCATCGAAAAACAGAAAAATAATAAACCAATTATATATGTTTCAGGTTATAAACTCGCTCAGTGAATAAATGGACACCTATTGGTATTTCAAATTAAGTTGCCATCTCCATGGTGGCGATTTTGGAACTGAAGTTGTCTATTCAAGGTCACTCGTTGTTTGTCTACTTTTTCTGAATTCGTTGGTTGCTATGAAGGTTGAGGTTAAATGAAGATGGAAGTACAAATATTCACTCGAAAAAATGTCATACAAAAGTATTCCCAACTATTTCTCAGATCATGCTTTAGTTAAAACTGCTTTTGATTTCAACCCCACATGTTCAGTGTCAAGGAACAAAATCACGTATCGTCCTTTGAAAGACATAAATTTAGCAAATTTTGAAAACGACTTTTCTATGTTTCAATGGAATCTAATATTTGAGAATGATGATATTGACGACAAAATCTCTTTACTCACTGATTACATGTTACAACTGTTGAATATACATGCTCCTATATAAAAACAGTTTTTTTAAAAAAGAGGCAATATGTGCCATGGATCACTGACAACGTGAAACTCATGCAAAAATTACGTGACAAAGCACTAGTGAGAGCCAGAACTCTGAAAACAGCTGAAAGCTGGTCATATTATAAGCAACTTCGAAATTATACCAACCTCGCTATAAAAAAAGAAAAAAAAGCTCTTTTGAGATATAAGTTCAGTAATTGTAGTGTAAAAGATAAATGGACTGAACTGAAGAAATTGAATGTGTCAAAACAGAAAAATACTAATATACCTGTACACTTAAGAAATGTTGAAACTTTAAATACATTTTTTACCAGCTTCACTGACAATCAGCTGCCACCAGATGAAGACATTATTAGTTTCTATAATAATAACCTGAAAAATAATATAAATTCATCCTTTAATTTTGAAACCACAACGGAAGACGTGGTTACAAAAATTTTGTCAAGTATCAAATCCAAGGCTTTCGGTACAGATAACTTAAACATAGATATTATAATTCTGTTCTGTCCATTCATCGTATCTTACATCACTCATATTATAAACGAATGTATTTCTGCATCATACTTTCCTGACGCATGGAAATTTGCCAATGTTATATAGCTCTTCCTAAAATCAGTCATCCGACGGAAATGAGTCATTTCAGATCTATAAGTTTGCTGCCAACCCTCTCTAAAATTTTAGAAAAGATTATGAAAATCCAGATTAGAGATCACATGTTTAAGTTCAATGATTAATCATAGAATTCTGCTTTCTATATCCCATTATTTAGGATTTTCACTGAGTTCTACGCGATTTTTGGAATCCTTCCTCACCAACCGATGCCAGCAAGTCCAAATTGATAATGAACGGTCCTCAATAATCAATGTTAAATCAGGTGTACCGCAAGGAAGTATTTTGGGACCTTCGCTTTATACCATGTACACGTCAAATTTTCAAAACGTACTCACCTTTTGCAACTATCACTTTTACGCTGATGTAAATTCGGATTATGCTGTTAATTCGATCAATATCGACCTGGAAGAATTATATAAAGCATCTTCAGATCATTTACTTCAGATCAATGCAAACAAATCGTATGCAATTTCATTCTGTAATAACTCAGTTCGACCCACTCTTCTAGAAAATTTAAATTTGAAAATAGGAGAAGATAATATTCCTTTCATAAATAATGCAAAAAGTCTTGGTCTTATTATTGACAATAAAATTAGATTCAAGAATCATGTTACAAAAAAATTACAAGTAGCTTATTCAACTCTCAAATTAATTTATGCGCAGAAAAATTGTTTGGATTTAGGCATCAAAAAGATGCTATGTGATCATCTTGTACTATCCCATTTTGATTATTGCGATAATGTTTATGGTCCCTGTTTAGATAGTATTGATAAAAATCGTATACAAAAAGTTCAAAACTCATGTTTACGTTTGATGTACCTACGGCATTCGTCGAACTCAACGAGTTTCACATAAACTCAAAGAATGCAAATGGCTCAACATGCACAATCGTCGGCAATTACATATGTCATATTTATTTTTCAAAATTATAAAGTATAAGACACCACCTTACTTACATAATAAATTGAAATATCGTACTGATGTTCATAATCTGAATATTCGGCGGAAAAATTTACTGACTATAGGTTTGTTCTGGTTCGAAGATCCAGAACTATTTCAAACCTGCGCAGGACATGATGCGTAGAAGCAAAAAATCCCAGACAGTCCAGGACAGTCTCGAACACTTGGTTGAACCAGAACGCTCTTTTTGAGTGACCACTGCGCCATCTTTCGTATACAGGGAGCTTTTATTTGACAAGTGGGCAGCTTGGAAATTAATGGTTTCAACACAGTAGGTTTGAGTTTTGAGTTCGCTGTTCGCTGCCATTAAAAAGTATTTTGGGATTTTGGGCATATATATTTGGGAGTTCACTCAGTTCATTGTTTGTTCGTCATTCGTAATCGCAGTTTGAAACGTTCCTTAGTATATTTTCATTATTTTTCTTTAACATTTTTGGTACCATGTCAGGTAAACATTGAGTGAAAAAGTGCATGCTCCCGATATAACTGAAAAATAAATATTTTTCAGAAGACGCTATAAGGTAGACAGGATTAAATTTCCACAAAATTTATTGTCTTCGCGACATGTTTCGATACACTGTATCTTTATCAAGCGAATGTTTCTAAACACTGTCGCACATTGTCGCGAAGACAATAAATTTTGTGGAAATTTAATCGTGTCTACTTTATATTGCTTATAGCGTAATAAGTATGGATTTCCATCAAGTAAAGGCCACCTCAATCCAAAATTTTTCAGAAGAATATCACTTGTCAGAGTTTCTAATACAAAATGAAAAAAATGACGATAGGGATGGAGATAACTTTTTTAGCAGGGAGAGAATCCTAATACTTTTGGATTTGTATAGATCATACAAACCAAAAGTAGGTAGAGGAGCTTACGCTTACAGCTTAATAAACTATAAACAAACACCTACCCTACCTGCGACTTGAACTTGACTGCGCATGCGCATCGAGAACAGTTTTCATCAGTTCTCGCTCAAGAGCAAAAACAAGTCGTGATAGTTCAGGACTGTCCGAGATCATTTTAAATGCGAAACCAGAACAGAGGATTCATCAATCCGAACTTGTCCTCGACAAACCAGAACGCTCTTTATTAACTGCGCATGATCCTGACGTACGAGAACCACAATTTTTCAGAACCAGAACAAACCTACTACCAACCCATCGGAAAGAAATTTTCAAAAGATTTTTTTCCTACAACATCGCTGCTAATCTCAACAATTTGATGAAACTAAGTTTCTTTGACGTCAATATGAGCTCACATGCATTCAAGACGAAATATAAGCAGTATCTGTTGAATAGCTGAAAAATTTTTTTTCTCTCTCTCCTCTCCCCCACGTTTCTCCTTTTTCTCTCTTCTGCTGTATCTTCTTCTCTATCTTCTTCTCTCCTAGCCATTCATACCAATCTTTCAAATTCTCGTGGCACTGGTGGAGGCAAAATCGGAGGCTCACCCTCTCGATATCTAAACCAATACGCCATTTGTTCATCAGAATCCATATGTTTTTTTATATGTAATCCATCCTATATCATTTGTGTATATGGCAAATGTATGTATCGGATGAACAATAAAAGATATTATTATTATTATTGTATACACCGCGGGCATGTGACGTCACAAGACAACTGTCAATCAGCCTTCTGGACAAACAAACCCTACTTCCATAAGCAATAATGGTAATTTAATGAGATTATTATCGTAATTATGAAGAAATTACGGGTTTACCCTAATTTTGGGTATACCCTTAGTGTACCTGACATATATAAATGTCTAAATTTTGCAATCTATATTCATTATTCTTCCTGCTTGCAAATAAATTGTATGTGAAATGGCTGATAAAAGTGATTATTTCAACACCTTGTCTATGGATATCCAGAAGAGATATTTAGAGAAACTGAAGGAAAGTAAGGGATGTGATCCTTATTTATTGAAATTTGGGGATTGTAGTAATGCTGTGAAATACTTTCCTAAAGTGTATGACATTATAAACTATTTTGTATATGAGAGTGCATGCACAGAAGACTTCAAGACTATAAAAGTTTGGATTCATACAATAAGTATATATCTAAATGAATTAGAAGGATTGGAGTGAAGCTTGTGAAAAAAATACTGAAAATGTACTTCAATCAATAATAATTTTGAAAGAACAGCTTTAGGATATGTTATATAAGGCTCTACAAAATTATAAACCACAACCATCTTATCATATGGTAATCCTGTATAAAAAAAGGCATTCAGATGAGTTATGCTTTAAACTTTCCAATGGGAATGATTAAGTCTGCAAAGTTTCTCGGAGATGATGGATTTCACGATAACAATTCTGCAACTCGAAATCAATATCGGGACATAGGTGTTCACCAGAGTTTTGTGGATGTTCCACTTCTTCAACTGGTTAATTTATATGATTCAGAGTTTGATTTTGCTCATCAATAATATTCAAGTTTTGAACAGCTGGATCATTCACACAAAGAATCATCATCAATTTTATCCATATCAACTGGAATATTTGCGATGTCATTTTTATCACGCTGCTCCCTACGATACAATCTCTGAATGCTTTGAACTGCATTGATATTTAATTGTTTTGTAGCCAAGTAATTGATTCGGTACCCAGTCTATATTGTCAACATCTTTGAGTGCACTTGGCTTGTCTGAAATGAAAAAAAAAAATTATGTTGCCTATGTTTCCTAGATTCTTTGAAAATATCTCCCACAAAATGTTTTGAACACACCGTTGCCCATTTCAACTTATAAGAAGTCAAATATGCTCTTCTAGTTGCCTGAATCCACAATTCACATCTCTTTTCAGCAAGAGGATTGATCTTTTTTCTATTGTCGAAAATAGAAGGGAATCGATGGAATGAAACATTATGTCTGCCGCTATTACTTCCACATTCCACAATCGCACAAAATTGAGCCTTTATTGAGAATAAAGGTTTTGAAATATGACATTAACACACACTCAGCATAGGTAAATCAGGTTTGTATGTCCAGCAGGCTGGATTGACAACTGTCATTTACTGTCGTCTGTCAGATTTGCCCGCGGTGTATTGTTCATTGTTCATTGACTAATACACCGCGGGCATATCTGACAGACAACAGTAAATAACAGTTGTCAATCCAGCCTGCTGGACAAACAAACCTGATTTACCTATGCTAAGTGTGTGTTTATGTCATATTTCCAAATTTTTTTCTCAATAAAAGCTCAATTTTGTGCGATTGTGAAATGTGGAAGTAATAGCGGCAGGCATAATGTTTCATTCCATCGATTCCCTTCTATTTTCGACAATAGAAAAAAAAGATTAATCCTCTTGCTGAAAAGAGATGTGAATTGTGGATTCAGGCAACTAGAAGAGCAGATTTAACTTCTTATAAGTTGAAATGGGCAACGGTGTCCGATGAAGCTGCTTGCAGCACCTACTTTGCAAGGGAGTCAGCAGCCTCATTGCCTTCCAGGCCAGTATGGCCCGGAATCCAGACCAGAGACAATATTGTTAAATCTTCCTATTGAGGAGAGTCGTTTTTGGCAATTTGTTACCAGTTTGGACGTTGATCGGTAAGAGCCAATGGCTTTCAGCGCCGCTTGACTGTCCGAGAATATTTTTATTGACTCCTATTATCTACTCGGGAAAAGAACTGTATAAGGCAGTTCATAGTTTACAGTTGGAGTCATAATGTCAGAGGTCATTCCCAGAATGCTGTGACTTCTAGTGTCAGCCAGCAGTCTAGTATACTCTGCATTAGATTGTTTTGTGCAATTAGCGATGTGCACAAGTCTAAATGCAGACCATCTAGCCTCTCTCTCCAGAAAAATGTGGAGAGGAGGTAGATCTAGAAGGATCTCCATGGCTGCTGACGGTGTGGTACTGATGGCACCACAGATAGCCAAACAGGCCTGTCTCTGTAAGCCAGAGAGCTTTGCCTGAGCCGTTTTCTGAGAAGCCTTCGGCCACCAGGCAATTGCCCCATAGGAAATCATTGGTCTGACAATAGTCACATAAATCCAATGAATTTGTTTGGGACCTCAACCCCAAGATTTACCACAAATCCTTCGACAAGTCCATAGGGACAGTTTGGCTTTGTGTAAAACTTTTTCCGAGTGGGCGTTCAAGGTGAGTTTTTTATCAAGGACAATGCCAAGATATTTCACCTCCGTTCCAAATGGAATGACCTCACCATTGAGAGAAAGTGGCGTTGAATCATCCAATTTTCTCCTCCTAGTGAAGGGGATCATCACAGTTTTGCTGGGGTTTACAGACATCTGCTCCCTCTGGCACCAACCGTGAACAACATCCATCGTGCTTTGAAGGATATTACAAGCTACCCTTCCCGACGTGGACCTTGCCAAAATGACAAGGTCATCTGCATAAGCTTGCAGATCTACTTGTCTTCTTTCGAAGGCATTAAGCAGACTGTCCACCAGGAGTGACCACAGAAGGGGAGATAGTACCCCACCTTGAGGGCAGCCCCTGGTGACCCTGAACTTAATGGCCTCGTCTTGAAGAGTCATAGTTGCAATTCTGTTTACCAGCATGTTGTTTCTATGCCCCTTTCAGTCAGTGCTGATCCTATAGATTTAGGTAGTGCATTGTCAAATGCTCCTTCAATATCGAGAAATACGGCAACCGCAATCTCCTTGTTATCAAGGGATTGGGAAATTTTCTCTATGAGGTTATTTAGTGCAAAATCTATCGATTTGCCAGTTTGATAAGCATACTGGTGGTTATTCAGAGAGGCTGAAGATAAAGCCATCTTCCTAATATGTTCGTCCAGTATCCTCTCAAGTCCTTTCAACAGGAAGGATGTAAGGCTGATTGGTCGTACCGATTTAGGGTGTGGGTCTTTCCGACCCACTTCAGGTATTATAATAATAATAATAATAAATCGGCTTTATTAATACAAAAGAGAGGGGAAAATATCAACAAATGACATAAGATGGTCCATAATTTTGGCGAAGTCTAGCCTATGGCTACTCAAACTCAACCAAACTTGGTCCATAGATTCACAAATAGTCAGAGTACAAATATACATTTAATTTGATTATATTGCCCATATATCCATGATATCATTATTAACACTATTGTAGTCAGGGTTATCTTTGGAAAACTCCTCCATTGGCGTGGGTGATAAAGTTATTTATTCATTATTGTTCATTAAAAAGAATTTGTTTATATTTATATTTGAATTTGTTAATATTGAGAATTCTCAATTGCTCATTTAGATTGTTGAAAAAAACTATTGAGTTGAATGTGAACGATCTCTTAAACATGGCAGTGCGATGATGAGGCATTGTAAACTTATTCCTAAACCTAATATTTCTGGAGTGTACGTTGCAACGTGGAATAAACTTATTCTGCAAAGTAGTTGAGTGGGGTGAATGTATTAGTTTGAATACAAAGTTGCCGAGGTGGTGCTGTCTCCGGTTTTTCATATTCAGCCATTTCGTTTCTTTGAACTTTTCTGAGATGGAATCAAACTTTCTGATACCGTATATCAAGCGACAGCATGAATTTTGAACCCTTTTGCATTCTATTCACATCAGTTGATAGAAGGCATGGGCCGTATATAAAGTCGCAATAGTTGAAATGACTGAGCACAAGTGAGTCACATAGCATTTTCTTCAATTTCACACTCAGTATATGGCGATTACAATACAGAAACTTCAAGGATAAATATGCTTTTTTCATCAGCTTCTTAATGTGCTCTGAAAATCTTAGGTCGTTATCAAGATGCACACCCAAGTTTCTAGCAGAGTCAACCATTTTCAAGGCTAGACCATCAATGCTGATTTTCAAATTATCTTTGATAAACTTCTTTTTTTCCGGATTACCAAAGCACATCAAGATTGTTTTATTACTGTTGAGCTGTAAGTCGTGTTGATGAGATAATTTTTTGATTTGATTGAGATCATCGTTTATGAGAGTTTGCGCATTTAAATAATTCTCAGTGTCAAAGTGGGTGTAAAGTTGAGTATCATCCGCATAGGCTTGGATCTTACAATGTCTGACAGATGAAAGTATATCCGCAGTGTAGATAATAAAGATTAATGGGCCAAGTATAGATCCCTGTGGGACACCAGATAATATATCCAAGGATGCAGAATATTTATCGTTGACAAAAACCCGTTGGGACCTACCTAACAAAAAAGACCAAATAAGAAAAACTGCATTATCGTCAAAGCCGTAATATCTAAGTTTGCTGCAAATGAGTTCGTGGTTAATAGTATCGAAAGCTTTTGAAAAATCTAGAAGCACTAGTGAACTAACAAGACCCTTGTCGAAAGCTTCGATTATATCAGCCGTAACAGTTGCTAAAGCAGTGCCTGTACTGTACCCCTCTCTAAAGCCACACTGTGTACCAGGAAGTATTTTATTAAGTGAAAAATATTCAAATATTTGTTTATAGATTATCCTTTCCAGTATTTTGGACATAGTTGGTAGGATACTGATAATCCTGAGTTCAGAAAAGTTAGTGGGATCATGTTTTTTGGGAAAGGGCTTACCAATCGCGACTTTCCATTGTTTAGGAAAAAATGAAGTTTGGATACAGCAGTTAATTATATGTGTAATGTAAACATCAATTACTGAAATAGAGTAAATGATCATTTTAGTTGAAATTTGATCAGAACCAAGAGCTTGCGTTTTTATGCTGCGTAGGATCTCTCGAACCTCCTCAACAGTGTAAAGTGGAACAGGAATTTGTTTTCAGGGTTATGAAGGTTCTCACTATAAAATTTTATATTTTCATCACAATTATTAGTTACATTCTGAACGAACTTTGCAAAGTAATTATTAATTTCGTCACGATCTGATAAACTTTCAGGGATTTCAAATTTATTGTTGGCACGAATATTAAGATTGCTAAGGGCATTCCATGTTTTCCGTGAATCTTTTTCAACACACACTGACCTAAGATAGCCTTTTTTTTCAGCTCTCACCATCGATGTAGTGTAATTTCGTAGTTCTTTGTATCTCAGCCGGTCATGTTGCAGTTTTGATTTTTTGAATTTTTGTAAAGATCTGTCTCGTTCATTCATTAATAATTTCAGGTTAGGAGTCAGCCACGGAGCAGGGGGTTTGGTAACCCGTGCTACTCTTATAGGGGCATGTTTATCGAAACTGCTGAGAAATAATTTATTAAGAATGTCGAGCTTTTTGTCTATATTATTTTCTGAAATTATGTCAAACCAGGGAAGTGATCGGAGATCCGACAAAAAGTTGTGTATGTCAAAGTTGTCATAACACCGGTATGTTATGTTTTTCGGCTTCATTTTGGGTCGGTCTAATTTGTATTCAAGAAATACCAATAAATGATCGGATATGCCATTGGATGGTAAAGTACCAGATTTAATGACAAATTCCGTGTTAGACACATGGATGGGATCTATCAGTTTTTCTGATGTAGCAGTAATTCGAGTTGGTTCGCATAATATTTGCGTTAGCCCATACGATTCAAAACAATTATATAGATTCGGGTTTGAAATATTTAAAAAATCATAATTCAGATCTCCCATGCAGATTATGTCATCATATAAAGGACTTACGTAAGAGAAAATGTTATCAAAATCATTGATTAGGTTATTGATATTATTGCTAGGTGGCCTATAAAACACGCCGAGTGCACACTTCCTAGTTTTAGTTTTTATTTCCAAAAATAAATGTTCTAGAGAATAACTCACCGGAAAATCAAATATTATCCTTTTGGCATTATACGAGACCCTCACATAGAAACCTACGCCACCTCCTCGGCCTACTCTATCTTCTCGTATTAGACTATATCCAGGAACACTAACAACGTTGGAGTCGGTAGCATCAGTTAACCAAGTTTCAGAGACCATAATAATATCAAAGTCATTTGTATACCAGACTTGCTGCCAACCAACTGGGTGGTATATAGTTCCACGCCAGACTTGCTCTATACAATTTTATGAGAATGGGTAGAATTATTTCCAGTCCGTTTTGAAGCAGAGCTGGAAATATGCCGTCCTCTCCAGGAGATTTGAAGGGCTGAAACGACTTAATAGCCCATTCAACTGCCGGTGCTGTGATAACCTTCTTGATGACCTCCCAGTCGTTCTTTTAAGGGGAAGGTCCGTTGTTATCAAGAGTCAGACTTCCAGGAAAGTGGTTTTCTATCAAAAGCTCTAACGTTTCTTTTCTAGAGGTCGTGAAAGTTCCATCGGGTCGTTTCAGCGACCCAATTTCAGCAGTCGGCTCTCTAGAGTTGTGAATTCTTGTGCTGCGGGGGGAATCAGGAATACTCTCACAGTACTTCCTCCAAGACTCCCGTTTTGCCTTCCTGATTTCCTTGTTATATGTTGTTAGAGTAGTTTTATGAAGCTCCCAGTTACCTGACTCTTTAGCTCGATTGAATAATCGTCGAACTTCTTGATGACAGTGGACTTGGTATTCTTGTTTACCCAGAGTCGGACTTGATCCCGGAACTGATCTTTGAAACAGGTATAAGACCGGACTCGGATCATGTGGATCTGATCCCTGAAATTTATTGGATCAGCCTATCAGCCATCCCTAACAATAACAATGAGAGCGGCAACACTGCAAATACTAATACATCACTTTCGACTTTCCACTGTCATTGCCATAGAGAAATTAAATATATTTGTCATGTTCCGATATTCCTGAACAGTACTGTCCAGCTAATTCAGTCGTTCCGATTTTACTGACATTCACTGGCAATTATTTCGCGCCAATATTTGAGGTACCCTGTTGAAGACTAAAAAGTAACCGGTGCTACTGCTGCAGGAGTGGTCCTGTAGTCCCAGTATTCCCCATATTGAGTTAGGTTGTGTTCGAATAAAAGTCAAAGATTAACAGATTATATTTGTTGTCAGAGATCATTGCAATTGCAAAATTATCAAAAATGTTTCGAGTTGTACTGAGAGATATTTGCGTACAAGTTGATGCTGAATTGAAATGATTCCAGCAGATCAATAAAATCTGCGGGAACCCCATTTTTGAGATTGCAAGCCTTACTCGCACTTACCTGAAATGTTGTTTGAAAATCTTAGGGGTGTAGAAACCTACTTCATTTTTAATGTACCTTTCTATTCTTGGTATTTTTTCTATGCGTCCTCTGATTTTGTCGAGGATTATAATTTCAGTCATTATATTTTCTAAAGACTCATCATCAGAGCTTAAGCTCTCTGAATTTTCTATTTTCCTATCGCTATTGGGAAGAATTTCTACCGATGAGGGCGCTGATGTCTGTTCAAAAATGTCGGCAACAAACCGTAATCAGCTGATCGTAATCTGTCAAAAACATATGTTTACTATTGTTTACGTTGTATTTTGTATTGTAACTTGTGTTTTTCGAATTTTGGCAGAGTTCTGTGTAAAACAAATATGTAGACTAATCAGTGTGTGAATGTGTTAGAGAAGTGTACCATAATTTCACATTCAGAAGTTTGTTTTTGTTTTACGTGATGAAATAGTTCAAATATTTTCCGATAGAGGCGTATCTGGATGATGAACTTCCCAATTGTTTAAAAGGGAAGAATATCGACCGACGAGGGCGCTGGTGGTGGTTAAACTATATCCACCATTTTGAAATAGTTACCTTGTTTACATTTGTGAAATAACGCACCAAACTGAAATCCAGTCATCGGTTGCCCTCGCTAGACAAGATTTTGGTGTTTTTTTTGCTATATTTTCATTGTACGAAATTTTTCTCGTAAAGATTAATATAACTCTGTTCATGATGCTTTGACTAGCCGTACAATACTATTCATTGGAGGTGAACATAGATGCATTGTGTTTTAAAATCTAATGATATTTGTTCCAGAACATTTTTTTGTTTTAGTGTTGTGTCAGTGAACCAAAGAGGCTTTTATTACATGGATGACGAAATGCGCCATAACTTCGCCTAGAAATAGACAAACAGACTCACCAGGTATCAAGAAATCATCTCTCTTGAAATGCAAGTAACACACTGAAGCCGCTCTAGGTGGTGATTTATGCAGTTTCAGTTTGATTTTCCAATCCTTGTACCTGTCTATTTTCTCTTTCAATCCATTTTCCGTAATGTTTCCCACCAAAGATGTATTTCTCTTTGGAAACGTGTTGAAAGACAACTTTGGATTTCGGTTCCTAGAGTTGCGGCAACTTGACACCAAACACTTTATACGGCTCACTGAGCGATCTGCATTCATGATTGTTTGTTATTATTAATATTAACTTCAGATGAGATTTCCTATATCAACACCAAAGAACTCAATAAATTCACACACATAAAATGAAAGCCGTTTGTTTGTGAAATTATAGCAGTGCGTTATATTTCCGCCAGATGTCGCATAAAATTATGAACTTCCCAATACTTCTTCCAATATTTAATTCATTTTGAACAACGTTGGTATATCATCGAAATGTCATCACATCGATCCCTCCATATTGCGGGGGCGTCAATGAGGTTAAGGTGAAATTCCACGATATACTAATATGCAAGTGGATTTCAGTTTCAGTTTCAGTTGATTGGTAGATAACAACAGATAGCAAAAAAAATACCTGCTTCCCTAATAAGATCTATGAATATTCGAGTATATTGAAAATCTAACTTTATGGTGTTCAATACTGAATGTCAGTTGAGCGAAAGTGTGGATATACTCTTCGTATTTGTGTTTGGTTTGACAGATAATTCAAATCGTTTGATCTCGATATATGTGAAAATTGAAAACAAAGCAAATGAAAAATTGATGACTGTGTATGGTTGGTGGAAATCCGAAAGTAATACCTGTGTTTAAAAAAAAAGTGGGACTGTTCCTCATGCAGCAAGAAAGTTTGCCAGAGTATGATAATTACTCCTATACGAAATGGAAAGTATTTGGGTTTACCAGTCGTTCAAGGATCTTTTTCCGAGGCCAAGAAAATGTTTGAGTTATGTATTATAACTGTGCCCCTTTTGGCACAATTGTGCCACTAATCGCAACCCTGATTATACTTTGAACGTTATCTACGTCTTCTAATGTATAGTGTTAGATTTATATAGGAATCCAAATGATTTTATGAACAAAATGCCTCTTTAAAGATATCGCTTTGTAATCATGCAACCAATTGACTTCCTGTTATTTCGCAATCATTTTCATACAAGTGCTCCGAGCATATTCTAGAATAATTTGTCGGAATCCACGTATCGGGTTTATTACAAAATGCTATCCACTCTTGCCTTACAACAGGATTCTTCGGAAATGAGTGAAAACTTAAGGCTCTACTTGAGCTTAATAGCGTTCAAACAGCCCGTTAGACAGCACGTTTTCCGGCATAATAAAAATCAAAAAGTTTTTTGTACAACACAATAACTAAAACGAATAAACACCCAAGAAAAAACACCAACAACTTATCCTAATAGAAACACTTCAAAGCTAGTAAAATATTACTCTAAGAAACTCATTACACTAATGAAAATTGAACAAACGACTTAAAATACTTGAAAAATGATTCCCTAAACTCCACAAAGACAAGACAGAATACACGACGCAACGCAGGTTCAGGTATGTATGCTGTGGCTGTGGGCTGTAACTGTGACAGTGACAACGCAACAAATCTTTTACTTTTACAACAGAGTAACAAAGACACCAAGAGACAGAGACAATCAGGAATCAGCTACATAAAACATATATGTTTGTGTGTTCTGTGACAATTTCTTTGCACTTTTTCTGTTTATCTTTGGTTCTATGGGGTTATGCCACCTATAGAGATTTTTAATTTACCCAATTTACCCCAGAATTGCCAACTTCGATTTCCCCAAACCCTGCCCCTAACATTTCGTAACTTTCCTATATATGAACGTTGATTTTGAAATATGATAGGGTACAGGGTACGCACACGGATAATAGAGTATACAGTCGTTCAATGCCACGTCATTGACTTGTACATGTCACTGGGTAACCAATCAGAAAACATGATTGTCAGCCGGTGTCATTTTTAAACTTCAGCCCTGCTCAAATCATGTTTTCTGATTGGTTACCCAGTGACATGTACAAGTCAATGACGTGGCATTGAACGACCGTATACTCTATTATCCGTGGGGTACGCGCACACCTGTCACCGCTGACAGTTTCATTGACGGATGTCCGATGGCGATCCGTTCCGATATCACTGCAAAAAGCGTTCCGAAAATGCTTACTAATACCAGCAATATCGGAACATGACAATCATTGATCTAATAGTATGGACTGGGCATTAGAGTGAGAGGATTGATCCCCACGCCTAAAACGGCATGAACATATTAAACTAAGGGCAACTGCGTCACCACTTACGAGTGACGTAACAATGTATCACTTGTTGCATATTTGCATAGCCAAAAATCCGTTTTACAGTGAGGGAGTTGTTGATCTGTTGATTTGTGTCTGCGATTTTTTGAAGCCCTTTTCACCCATTTATTCTCAATGTGAGATATAATACTTCTTGAAGGAATGTCCAAATTTTTTCAATGCCAATTTTTGAATAATCTATTGCTTCAGTTGAAGTCAATGGAAAATTGCTATAGTCATTGAATGAAAACATAGGATTTTTTGAGAGTCGAAATCATAAGAGTGGATTTTTCAATGCATGATATATTTATAATTAAAAAAAAACATTTTCAAATCACATACCGAAAACTATATATATGAATTGAACATTTAATTACAGTGAAGGTCGTGAAAAAATGACCAATATCGATAAAAATCTATATATGAGGAACAAGGAATACTTATACGAATCATATGCTATTCTAGTGAATCTTGAATAACACTAAATATTGGTTATTGAAAATAACTGTTATAGAAGAAAGTAATGAGGCACCACTGATATTTCTGAAATTTCTTATAGGTACCTAGTGGTTTATTGTAATATATTATTCAATACCCGAAAATATTGACTATTGAAAATTTTCAATATGCACCATAATTTCATTTGGTCCCATTCTTGAATATTTTTCAATAATCTAGTAAATATTTAGGAATCGATAGGATACCAGAAAAGAACTGATTACCTACGGAATCTAAAAAGTATGCAACACATATTACTGATGACGTAACACATTATGACGATGACGACTATGACGCAGATGCCCTTAGTTGGTTCGGGCCGCAAGAACTTGTATTTGAGGGTTAAGCGACACCCAGTCCATGTTATATTACGTCAATGATGACAATTGTCTTTGGTCATTGCACTATGAAATGACATAACACATAACAAATTTGGTTATGGTTCGAAAATAATTGCATTTTTTGGAAACTGATGGTTTTTTCTGCTTGAAAATGTTAAAAGCGAGTAAATAAGAGAGTGTGTGGTGTTCGATCAGAAGAAGGAGGAATTTTGTGTGTTCAAATAACAGAAATTTGATGTGGAAAATTATGAAGTTTTACACCAAAAAGGCCCTGTATCTCCGAAAATATCAGAGACCGCCGATAATTTCATTTAGATTTTTGTAGAGGAGGCCGAATTACGTAAGTGCCACAAAAAAATATTAAAAAAAAGGTGCTCATAGCGACCGAAGTATTACCGGGGGTTCCAAGTATTTTCTACTTTTCGAGGATAATTATAGCAAAATGACTTTTGTATATTTCATGAGATACAAATCCGAGGTTTTTGAGAAATTCAAGGAATTTAAAGTAGAAATCAGAAAGGTCATAAGATTAAAATTCTCATATCAGAGAATGGCAGAGAATTTTGCAGCAAGGAAATAATAATAATAGTTTTTTTTACTAAAAAAATGTTACTACATAATCAACACTATAGAAATAATTGTTTTTGAGATGTAAATGAACATGGAGCAAGTTTTAGTGAAAAATGGTAACCTGGAAATTAAGTTATGGGCAGAAGCTGTAAACACAGCTGTTTATTTGAAAAATAGGTCAGTTGCTGCAGGATTACGTGGTATAAAAACGCCATATGAAGTCTGGAGTGGCAAAAACCTAATATTGATAACATCAGGATTTTTGGGAGTACTACTATGGTCCATGTTCCGAAAGCTAATAGAACTAAGTGGCAGAAGAAATCAAAGAGAAGGATTTTGTTCGGCTTTGGGGAAAACACCAAAGGTTTCCGATTGAAAAGGCAGAGGAAGTTTCCATTATGATAAACTCAGTTCGGCATGAAGTATAAGTAGAGACATGTGCCAGTTGCTCCTGCGGATTTTAATAATTTTCATGGTCTAACTTCTATAAAACAATTCAAAATTTATATTCAGCTGTGCAGATTAATCTGCACTAGTGTGCATCATTCTGAAATTGAGGCATTTCTGTTATCAGAAACTGCAGTTGAATGAAACAAAGTGAACCTCATTTCCCAATACCTCAATAACCGAAAACAAGTCACAAAAGTTGATAATGTTTATTCAAATCCTATAGACACAAAATTTGGTGTACCCCAGGGTAGTGTATTAGGTCCGCTGTTTTTAATTTACATTAATGATATCGGCTTACTTATATCACAACTGTGATTTTATGAATTTATTTGCTGATGATACACTGTTGTCTATATCTCATAAAAGCTTAGATGTAGCTTTAACTAAAATGAATACTTCGTTATAAAGAATAAATGAATACTTGATCGTCAACAAATTGAAATTAAATATATCCAAAACCAAAGCCATGTTTCTAACTACACCGTACAAGTACAAACAACTCAATATAAACTCCTGCCTATTGATAATCAACAACAACAAAATGGAACTTGTAACAGAGTTCAAGTACCTGGGTTTAATGTTAGACAATGGTTTATCTCTAAATGCACATAACACATATGTGACAAAAAAATTTGCAAGGAAACTTTATTTTTTTACAAGAATTTTCACTCACTTGTCTACAGCTGCCAAGATCACTATATATAATACGATTATACAGCCACATTTTGATTATTGCAGTACACTGTTATATGGTTTAGACCAAAACAAAATTATGTCATTACAAAAACTACAAAATCGAGGCATGAGTGATTCTGAAATGCACCCGGTATACCAATATAACATTTATGCTGGATGCTCTACAGAGGTTTTCAGTACAAAATAGGTTTTATAAAGCAGCAATGGTATTTGTTTTCAAAACTGTTAATAATATGCTCCCATCATATTTCAGTGAATTTATTACATTTCGAAGTAGCACGCATAATTATAATACAAGACAAATCAATGATCTTCATTGCCAAAATGCAACCTAAAAAGTTCAATGAAAATATTGTTTTATAAAGGCTTGAACCAATTTAATAACTTACCTCAAGACATAAGAAGCAGCAAAAATTCACATATGTTCAAATACAAACTGAATAATTATATAAAAATTAATAATATTTAAGGATATTGTGAAGTGATTGTACTTGTGTATGTATATGTGTGTCTATTGTGTCTATATGGGTATATATGTGTATATTCGTTAGTATATAGGTCTGACTTAGAGTTAGATTCAAATTTTTCTTGTATAATATTATCTATCGTTAATCTCATGTATTAATGTAATGTTTGTATATTAGGATTTTCCTATTCAAATAAACTCATTCATTCAATGAAGTCTGAATAAAAACCCAACAAAAACGTGTGAAAGGAAAAAAGTACAGGATATTAAAAGTGGCTTATCTTCACATACTCTGATTCAAATACCAGGTCAGGTTTCAGGAAAATGACCAACAACTAGACTGCTACTCTCAAAACATCAGGGACCTGAATACAAAAACAGTGGAATTTTTTCAATCCTCTTCACTATCTGAATTTCGGCTAATTGCACTCACGGAAACCTGGCTACAACCCAATGTTAACAACTCCGAACTTTTTGGTGAAAACTACTTTGTATTCAGAAGTGATCGGAATCTGAAGGCAAACAACGTAACTCGTGGTGGTGGACCCTATTGGCTGTACGTGATGACTGTGATGTCATTGAACTCGATCTCACGGAGTTTTGTGATCGTTTCTACAATTTTGATATGGTTGGCGTTAAAGTGGTATACAAGCAAAATGCTCTCCATGTTTTTGTAATCTATATTCCACCAGATGCTGACGTAAGTCAATTTCTAAACCTACTTGAGACAATTGAGTCATTGGAATATCTCTATGGAACTAATTTATTAATCATTGGTGACTTCAATCAGCCTAATTTCATTACCAGATACTCTCTCGAATTTGCAAATAACGCAATACTAACCAATATAAATCAATTCATTAGTTTTTTTTTATATCAAACAGTATAACATGATCTTCAATGAATCTGGTCATTTACTGGACTTGATATTCTCCAATATGAACTGTCGGGTTGGAAGAGAAACTCTACCATTTGTTTCAGAGGACGAACATCACCCTACCCTGAAATTTTCAATTGACCTCAATGAGTGTCGCTCCGATATCTCGTACAACACAGAAACAAACAATTACAACTATAAGAAAGCTAATTTTCCCGCACTATACTCAGAGTTACTGAATACTGATTGGAACTTTCTTCAAAGCTCTTTAGATGTGAACGCAGCATTAGATGGTTTTTACTCTATTTTGTACGAGATGTTTGATCGGCATATTCCACGCCAACCCAACTTTCAAAGAAAATATCCACCATGGTATAACGATGGTATTACTTATTCGTGAAATGAAAGAAAACAATTAGGTTTTTCAAAAACTAAAAAAAATTCAATTTAGATACCTATAGAGTTCAATTTTAGTCCCTACGAAAACAGATAACAACAGACATAAAAATCGCATACAAACAATATATACAGGATTCTGAAAACTCTATCATCACAGATCCTTCGAAGTTCTGGTCTTTTATAGAAAAGAAAAGAGGTCATTCTCGATTTCCCGGAATTCTTCACTACAATAATGTAGAATACAACGATCCAAGAGATATTGTTAATGGCTTTGCGACATTCTTTAGCAGAGTCTACACAGTCTCTCATACACAATACAGTAACTTCCAACAGACCTGTAATTAGTATCAATTCTGTGAACGAGAGCGAAGTGATTATAGCTTCAAAAAAGTTGAAGGATAAATTTACCTGTGGCTACGATAGAATCCCAAGCTTTTTAATAATAATAATAATATTTATTGGTTTTGAAGATTACAGTTGAAGTAATATAAAACACGTCACAGCTTATATAGTCACTTCACATTTAAAATTGACAATTTAAAAAAATAGTGTAATTAAGTAAGATGAAATAAGTATTGAGTGAAAAACCTCCTACTAGCTGGTGTAAAATTCTTCGATACTATTAAACATTTTCGACTACAGAAAAGTTTTCAGATTTTTTCTAAATTTGAAGTAAGCAGTTTCCTTCGTGATTGACTCCGGGAGCTTATTGTAATTCTTCACACTATTGGAGATGGGTCCCTTAAAAGTTACATTCAGATTATTTCGAGGTGTTTTAAGATGGTGATTAAATCTCGTTGAATAGCTGTGATCATCACTATGAGTGCTAATGCTTTTTTTATTTTTGAATATATAACAAGATATTTCCAGAATATACAGGCAAGAGAGAGGAAGTCTTTTCATTTTGGCAAACAATGGTCTACATGTTTCTCTCTGACTTTTATTTAATAATGTTCTGATGCATTTTTTCTGCAGTAAAAATAATTTCTGAGCTGCTGATGCTGAACCCCATAATGAGATTCCATATGTGAGTCGTGACTGAATTTCAGCATAATAAAAATTCTTCAGTACCGACAAGTTGAGAACTCTTCGTAGGCATTTCAGTTGATATATTTTACTGTTTAGTTTGGAAATTGTTTCTCTGATATGAATTTCCCAATCTAATGTGTCATTCAAAATTATGCCTAAAAATTTTATGTTTTCACACTGTTTTAGATACACTTCTCCCATTTTAATTTCTATGTTTTCAATCCTCTTTTGCTCAGAGTGAAATATTGAAAAATTTGTTTTACCACAATTCACATATAATTTGTTACTTAGAACCAAAGCATAATTTTTGTCATTAGATCATCACAGTTTTGCTGGATGGCTTCTAAGAAGTTTTTTGCTACCAAGATCGACAGATCATCTGCGTAAAGTGTAAGCTTGTATTCATCTAAGTATTTGACAATGTCTGCGATATATAAGGAGAACAATACAGGGGCAAGGACACTTCCCTGCGGTACACCTACATCTATCGATATCATATCTGAGCAGTGCATGCTGCTTCGACCATCAGTCTCAATGTGAGATATCTGTACATATTGCTTTCTACCATCAAGATGAGACCGAAACCATTGATGTGTATTTCCTCTGATTCCAAAGATCCACAGCTTCGCTAACAATCGATCGTGAGGAACACAAAAGGCTTTGCTCAGATCACAGTATATTCCGACTGGACATCTTTTTTTATTCAATTCCTTCAATATACGTTTCTGTTGTTCCTGTTGTGGTTGATTTGGATTTTCTAAATCCATGTTATTCATCTGGTATCAGATCAAATCTCACAATGAAGGAGGTCAACCTCTCTAACATACAATACTCAAAAAGTTTTACAAACACTGATGTAAGAGACAATGGTCTATAGTTTTCTAGTAAATTTTTTGCTTCTTTTTTATATAAGGGGATCACTTTTGCTACTTTCAAGGACTCGGGGAAAATTCCTGTTTCTATTGAGGAGTTCATGATATGACAAAATGGTTTAACTAAGTCTTCAGCGAATTCTTTAATGATATTGTTAGGCATACCGTCAGGACCAGAAGAGTTCTTGTTTTTGAGGCTGGTAAAAATATCTTTGATTTCTGATTCTGTAAATGGGAGTACTACCATTGAATTAACAATATTTTTCTGAGTAGGGGCAACAGTGCCTCCTACATTTGGTACATTATCTATGACTTTCTTTGGTGCATTAATGAAGAAATTATTAAAGGTGTTTGCTATAGTTACAGGTGAAGTGATCTCCTCATTTTCATGTATCAGCTTAATGTTTGGTTTGGGTTTGGATTTACCTTTCAGTTCATTTATAATAGACCAGGAAGTTTTACTTTTGTTTTCGGATTTCTGAATGATGTTATCATAGTGATTAAGTGTACAATTTTCTACAATTTGTTGGTGATTACGTTTTCTGATTTTATAGTGTTCTCCTAGTATTGGATACGTTTTCTGAAGGATATATAGATCTTTAAGCTGTGCACTTGACTGTTTCTCTTCATCAGTTACCAAACTCTTCGGAGTTGGGTTTGATGTTAGCTTTTGTAGTGGAAATGCACTGAGAAAGTGATTTTGAACAATTCAAAATTTATTGTATTTGCCATTACAAGTTTCATGGTTATATAATACCTACATCCCAATTTTCATTTTTCAGTAGTTTGGGAAAACTTTTGAGTAGTGATAGAAGGCCGACTTTGGATATAATTTGAGGAGGTGTAATCAGAGTCTAATTACAGTGTAATAACACTAATTACATGTCATTACATGTACTTAGTGTTATTACAGGTAATTGGAGGGTAATTGGGGTAATTGAATATTTTCATTACCTGGTTTACTTGTAATAAGATGTAACTAGTTGTACTTACTATTATTTTGCAGTATTGGAGTAATTGATAGTTAAATAAAACACTCTGTTTGAAGATAGGCAAAAGCTATGGGGTCATGTTGGTGGGTGTCAGAGGGCGCTACATTCGAAATATAACCCCACCCCTTTTCCAACAAAATACCCCCACCTCTCAAAGAGTATATAAAAGGCAAGTGAGGAGCTATTCCCTCACAGTTTTCTCAGTTGAGTGGTTAGTTTTTGTTTCTGCTTTGCAAACATGTTTCCCTGTATTTGTGGCAAATCTTTCACAAGAAGTGACAATCGCCTTCGGCATCAACGCGACAGCTGCTCACCCACACATTCATCGACAAAACGAACATACAATGCATCTTTATTTGGAGATCTATACTTGAAACAAAGAGAGTTGGCAGCAAGAAAACGTGTGAAAGTGGGCAATGAAGCTTCCACTAGTAGTAGTGGTTGGGTTCAAAACAATCACGAAGATGTGCGTCAGATTGGTCATTCGAAAAAACGGATAGAAATTCCAGTATTACCACCTTATACGTGTGGTATCTGTAATGTGGTTATTCCGCATTCTCAAATCAACTCGCACAATAGGACGCTCAAACACAGATCGAATGCATGTATCAATTTGAGTGATGGAGTACAGCTTATTAAAAGTGCATTGAGATGTCGGACAGCCAGCTACAGGGTATTCGCAGATAACATTTATAGCGAGTATGCTCCATTCTTTAGTGAAATTAGACGTAAAGTAGTCGATTTATTGAAAAATAACATCAAATTGTACTACAGTGTCAAGATCAACATGGAGGCATTTGGTAGTTACATTATCCAAACCCAGGAAGTGATGGATATCAAGTCATTCAATTCAAAAAATCGTATAGCTGATTTATCTACTGATTTGAATGAATTATTTGATGCCTTCCGAGACAGTATAATTGCTCAAGCATCAGAATTTGAGGGACGTGATTCAGGTTTGTGGGAGAATGATTGTTTCAAAAAATAATAGGTCTAACAATTGAATCTTTTCAGGATGGAGTTGTGAGAAAGTCCTGTTTCTGGAGGTGAACATAAACAGGCATACCCCCTTTGGAGGATCATCGTACATCAAGCTACCACTATTCATTGAGAGGAAGATGGCAGTTGTCAATGTAAAGAATTACGATCAACACTGCTTTGCTTGGGCCATAACATCAGCATTATTTCCTGCCAATGATAATACTTCGCTAGTGTCTTCATACCCCCACTTCAGCACCGTCTTGAATTTAACGGGTATGAATTTTCCAGTTAAATTACGCGATATCAAACAGTTTGAGAATTTGAATGATATTTCAGTCAATGTGTATGGTTTAGAATCAAAATTCAAAGACAATAAAGTCATTTATGAAGTTGTGGGTCCATTACGATATTCTCAGAGAAAACTCACAAGGCATATCAATTTGTTGCTTATCACAGACGATGTGGGAAATAGCCACTATTGTTGGATAAAAAATCTTTCACGTTTGGTGAGTAGTCAAATATCATCTCATCAAAAGCAAAAATATTTTTGTGATGGTTGTTTAGCATATTTTTCAAAGGAACGATTACTATTACGCCATCAGTTATATGATTGTAATCATGTTTACACAACAACACCAGAAATTGATTTGAAAATCAATAAATATGGTAAAATGGTAGCTGGTAATAAACTTACATTTGAAAATTTCGAAAGACAAATGAAAGTACCCTTTGTGGTGTATGCAGATTTTGAATCTGTGTTGAATCCCATTCAAACTAGTGAACCGAATCCTGAATCCTCATACACGAATAAAACTTTCAAACATGACCCCTATTCTTTTGCGTATTTGATAAAATGTTCTTTCGATGATAATTTGTCCAAATTCGTTACATATAGAGGTGCTGATGCGGCAAAGGTGTTCACAACGCGACTCGAAGATGACTTGAAAAATATTTACCATCAACATTTACGCTTTGTGAAACCAATGCATAAACAAACCCCTCAAGAGGAAGAAGAGTATAATAATGCCACCATATGTGGTATATGTGAAAAATCTTTTGTAGACGGGGATGTTAAAGTTCGAGATCATTGTCACCTCACTGGGAAAAAAAGATTCCCAGCAGCACACTCTGTATGTAACTTGAATTTCAAAATTCCCAAGTTTATCCCTATTTTATGTCATAACATGAGTGGGTACGATTGTCACATGTTCATAAAAGAATTATATGACGGCGAAGACAATGTTGAGGTAATAGCCCAAACTAAGGAAAAGTATGTTTCTTTTACTAAATCTGTATATACGCATAGTTATCAAAATCAAAAAGGAGAAACGAAGAAGCATTATTTGAAAATGAGATTCATTGATAGTTTTAAGTTTATGTCTAGTTCATTGGAGAAGTTGGGGGCCAATTTAATTGATGAACAATGTTTAGAAATGTCCAAACATTTTCCCGATTTGGATAAATTCAATTTGATGAGAAAGAAGGGTATTTTTCCTTATAGTTTTGTTGACAATATCGATAAATTGAATGTTTGCACTTTACCCACCAAAAATCAATTTTACGACAACTTAAATGAAGAACATGTATCCGATAGAGACTACTTGAGAGCTAAACATGTTTGGAATTTATTCGAGTGTAAGAGCTTGGGGGAATATTCGGACTTATATTTAAAATCTGACGTACTGTTGCTGTGTGATGTATTTGAGAATTTCAGAAGGATATGTTTAAATACATATAAATTGGATCCAGCTCAGTATTATAGTGCGCCAGGTCTTAGTTGGGATGCAATGCTGAAATATACAGATATCGAGTTGGAACTTCTTACCGATATTGATATGATACATTTTTTCAAAAAGGGGATACGCGGAGGCATAAGTCAATGTAGTGAAAGAAAGCATATAGCCAATAATAAGTTTTTACCCGATTTTAATCCTAATGAACCATCATCTTTCATCTCATATTTAGATGCCACTAATCTTTATGGTCACAGCATGTCACAGCCATTGCCTACCCACGATTTCAAATGGTTAACTCCAGAAGAAATCTCAAATTTAGATTTAATGGGTGTAGGTGACAATGATTCATATGGGTATGTCCTTGAAGTCGATATTCATTACCCACAAGAGTTGCATGATCACCATGCTGATCTCCCATTTCTGGTAGAAAGGATGATTCCACCAAATTCCAAGTGTAAAATCCCGAAATTGATACCAAACTTGCGTGATAAACAGAAGTACATAGTGCACTATAAAAACTTGAAACAGGCAATCAACAATGGTTTGATTGTAGTGCACACGCATAGAGTGCTGAGATTTAAACAGTCATGTTGGATGAAACCTTACATCGATCTCAATACCCAAATGCGTAATAGCTCAACCAATAAGTCTGAGAAAGATTTTTATAAATTAATGGTCAATTCAGTTTATGGTAAGACGATGGAAAACGTGGACAATAGGATAGATATAAGGTTTGCCACACATTGGGAAAATATTCGCAAAAAATTAGGGGCTGGTGCTCTAATTGCTAAATCAAACTTTAAAGATTGTACAATTTTTTCTGAAAACTTTGTTGCTATCCAACTGAGTAAAGTAAGAGTGCATTACAATAAACCGATGTATTTGGGATTTAGTGTTTTGGAATTATCCAAGACTTTAATGTATGATTTTTATTATGGGTTCATAAAAAGAGAATTTGGTCAAAACGTCTCTCTTCTATACACTGACACGGATTCACTAATTCTGAAAGTGCAAACCGAAAATTTCTATGACTTTATTAACAGCAATATATGCAGATTTGATACATCAAATTATGCTAAAGATAACAAATTCAGTATACCTGTTACAAATTCAGTCTTGGGTAATTTCAAAGATGAGTTCCCCAACGATCCTATAATAAGTTTTTATGGTACAGGCGCCAAAGCATACCATGTACAATCTGTTGCAAGCGAGGTGAAAAGGGCCAAGGGCGTGAAAAGATCTGTAATAAAGAACCAATTGAGCTATGATGATTACAAAAAAATAGTTGAAAATGGAGGAAAAATATTTAGGAAGATGAATTCGTTTAGGAGCATCTCACATGATGTGTATACGGAAATGAAAAATAAGGTAGCCCTATCATTCAATGACGACAAACGTTTCATCATTCCAAATACTACACATACACTTCCATGGGGTCATAGTGATATCGAGTTTTATCAAAATGATCCCAATGAAAACATTCGTATATGTGATATGATGGTTGAATCTTTGTTTGATGAATTTAATATGGATCCTGAAAGTAGACTGGATTATCTAATAACACTACTGGAAGCTGAAATAGCTGAATAATATCATTTAAAATACTCAAACGTTTGTCTTCTCACTAAAACAACTGGAAAATTCATATTTACCCTGGTGCACAATTTTGAATCACTCAAATATTGTTTCATGTTTTTTAGTAAAACAGTCTTTTGGAAGATGGACAAACCTTTTTGACCTTTTTGTTGTAAAAATGTATCAGCGAACTTCAAATGGTTATATATATGGTAATTATTTCCTAAAATTGTCATTATAAAAGTAACTTTGTGTGAAGAAGAAGTATGGGTAAAGCCATAGACAAATTTGGTCGTAAAAGAAAATATGGTGCTCATGCATCACGTGGACCTCAAGGTATAGGATACAAGCTCTCATCTGATGGGCAGTATGATATGCAGGGAAAAAGATTGAAAAATGCTGGTAAACCAATAGATGAAAGTGATTGTGTAACTCGATCTTATATCGATGAAAAAATCGAGGAAACAAAAGCACTTACCCTTACAGCTCTACAGGCTGCAATAAAAGCCACAATTGGTAATGTTTCACGTGATGCTCGCCAAGCCTTCGATGATAAAATAGCAGAGTCGAGAGTCATATTGACTCGCAAATACAATAATCTGAAGGGTAATGTTGATAAAATATCAGCTGCTACAGCCACAATGTCTCAAAAATATGATGGTCTAGAAGGAAGAGTTGTGACATTGGAGAAAAAACATCCAGAACGTTGGGATGAATCGTCGGACAGACTACGGATGCTGATTCCTTCTATTGCTATAGAAAAATGATTTATAATGTCTCACAGTGCAATGTCAAATGAAATGTTACAAATGATTGTTTAAGTTTTTCATTTCACCATCACCAAACATAATGTAGAATTTGGTAGGGTATCAACTACATATTCAAGCAGATATGGAGAACTTCAAGAGTCGACCATACTTTATGTTATGACATCATCTATATGGGAAATAAGGGGTAAAACAGTTTAATCGTGTTTGAAATAAAAAAACCGAGTGTATATTTTCTATAGTTTATTAATGATTATACAATTTAATTAAAATATTAAACCACGGCACTGTTGTCTATCCACGAATTGTGTTCACTAGTAAGGCCTAACCACTTGACATATAGTTTATTTCCTTTTCTTCTCAATACTTTCTCAACTAGGTATACATCAGGATTTTGTGTTTTCAATAATTCTTCTTCATAAAAACATCCTTTAATCGGACTCCCATCCATGTCTTCAATCATATACGTTATGGGGTGTGTTTGATTAATTTTAACAATTTTAAATAGTTCTGTTGTAAAATTGGCAGTGTAACCTTTTTCGAAAATATTCTTGTACTTACTTATACGTACAATGTCATTAATTCGAAATTTAGGTGTCTTTTGTTTCTTGAGGATGTTATGTGCACTCATTCTCTTCATTCCTTTGACACCTTTGAATTTTATTTTTGTTGTTGTCTTCACATCGATGGGTTTCATACCTATTGTACGATGTATTTTGTTGTTATATTTCTTTGTTAATATAGGTAGAATATCTAACCATTTGTGATGTCCCATCGCTGAAAATTCTCTGTAAAGCCACGTCTTTATTGTTCGAATTACCCTTTCTGCTATGGCCGCCTTCATAGTGCTGAATGTTGAATAATGGTTGATGTTATATTTCCGCATAAGGGATGAGAAACTACTATTGAAAAATTCTTTTCCTTGATCGCTTTGTAGATGTTTCGGAGAATATTTGGCTTCTTTCAATACAATTGCCATTGCATCGGTTACAGCTGTACCTGTTTTATTTTTAACCGGTACTGTCCATAGGTATTTGGAGTAGCAATCAATCACGACAACAATATAACGATATCCTTTGTTACTTTTAGCATATGGTTGCAATTCTGCGAGATCAATTTGCCACAAATCTGCAAACCCTTTGATTGTGGTCATTCTTCTGGGAAAATTACGTCTTGCCGGTTTATGTAACTCATTGACCACTTGTCGTTTCACATCACTTATTTCATTATCCATCCTATCTTTCGATAATGTTACAGCATCAAATAATGAGGACAAACTGATGGAAATTTTGTGATTGTATCAATATATTATACCTTCTTCTCGTAATTCTTCAATTATCGAAATTATTTCATTGTCGTGTCCAGTATGTCCAGCTGACTTTGAAGACATCAATAGCCGTAAACGAGCCACTAACTCCTTGGGTGAATTCCAGTAGACATAATTCGCAGGCTTGGGATAATACATTTTCTGCATTTTCATTCGATGGAGCCCTTCACCCCTTTTTATCCTACTTCTGGTCGTCTGATAATGTGATAAGTTTAGTACAGGTTTGATAACCTCACGGAATTTTTTAGATTTCGGGTGTTTGAATCCATTTCTCAGTTGATGTTGTTTATATGGTGCGTTCGTTAGCCTCAATATTTTAGCATATGTATGACGAACTTCATCATCGACTTCAGGTGGGTTTTTCAAAAAAATCATGTTGTATAACTCCAGACTTCTTGGGAATTCGTGTGTTTTTGTATTATTGTTATTCCAAAATAAAATATTTCCATCACTGAAACGTACATTGAAACTGCCCATTTTCAGTTTTTGTGTAGTAGGATCTAATCGTATGCCAAATATTCTATCATAAGCTGCATTGTTTGTTTTGACATTTTCCAAATGTGTTTTCAAAACATCTTCAAGATTTTCTGTGAGGAGGTTGGAGGAAGATGAGTCCAGATTCAATGAACTGATTCCAGATGTTGAAGGTGTTTTGTATAGCATCGTTTCCATTTCATCTGCTACTGTATTTGTTTCACTATCATCAGAAGATACACTACCAAAAGATTGATTTTTCACTATTGGAGTACTCGTAGCATGTTTCGGAGGAATGGGTCGAGAGTTCCCTTGATTTATTGATGACACTGGTGGTGGTGGTGGTGACTTCATGGTAGCAGCAGCTGAAGATAGAGCGTTCAATGGCTTTGTTATGGGATCATACAATTTTTCGAGAGCCACTCGGTTTTCAATATTTCCTCTTTTGATCGAATTGAATTTCTGCCGTACAGCTTCTGTTGTTTCAATCAATTGACGTTTCAAATTCATTCCCTTATTTTCAGTAGCAGCAGTTGAATTATTATCAGTCTTCATTTTGCTAATATTTCCCAATAGAGAGAGAGAGAGAGAGAATTCAATGAAGCAGTTACCTCTATGGAATTCAACAATCAATTGAATCTCGAATGTAGTGTCCTCATGGATATATAAAACTATCGAATCCCATGCGATATCTACCTTCATGCATTTTTCTATCCTTGTCAATGACTAAAAATCCATATTGATCCTCCCAACATTTAACGCACATCAATTGAAACTGTTTGAATGTCACATCGGGTGACACATGATCTGAATAAATATGGTGAAGATTTGTCTCATCTTGCTTGAACATTATAATGAAATTGGTATTGTCACGCACTAATTGCTTAGGCACACGTGAATATGTCTGTGCAAGATAAAAACAGTCAACATCTTTATGACGTCCCATACAGAAATATGATCTTATGATATCCTGCTTCTCACATATCACATCATCGAAAATGAAAACAGAGTTTGGTTTAGCATCGGAGGGTTCCACTATTTCCGCATTGTTGCTGAACGTATAAAATCCTAACCCTTTAATAGGTTCCAGCACATTCTGCAGGAATTGATACTTGGGTTGATTGAGTGATTTTGAATAGAGATATACATTTGCGAATCGCAATCCTTGTGGATGTGTCAAGAGTGATATCATTGCATTAGTCTTTCCACAATTCGAAGGTCCAATAATGAGTGCTCGAACCGATGATGGAAGTAGTGGGCCATGTCTTAATGATGCCTGCCCATTCAATCCACACCCAAATTTCTCATCTAGATTGTCTACGACAAAATTTTCTTTCTGTTTCACAATGCGCATCGTACCACGGTTGGAGACTATGTAAATGAAAAAATGCTATGAGCATCTCATTTAAATGTGTACCATCAAACGATACGGATGTATTGATAGTAGAAGTCGTCAGAGTAAAAAAGGTTTTGGATTTGTCAATAAATTAATAAACACACTTCCATTCGAACTACATTTACCTGGTGGTTATCAATATTGTAGACCCGGTACGAAACTGAATGAACGTTTAGCACGCAACGATCCTGGTATCAATAAATTAGATATCGCATGCAGAAAACACGACATTCAATATTCGAATCATCCATCAGATCTCACAGAGAGACATATAGCAGATAAAGAACTAGAATACGCAGCTTGGGATAGGGTTAAATCGAAAGACGCAAATATTGGGGAAAAAGCAGCCGCCCTACTGGTCACCAACATTATGAAAGCAAAAAGACATTTGGGTATGGGCTGTAATAGTTCCAACAAGCAGAAGAATAAGAGGAAACAATCAAGGAAAAATAAAATTAAAAAAGTTGCATTCGGTGCTGGAGTGGTTAGTAAAGTGCGAAATGTATTGAAAAGATCTGGTGGGGATGAGTTTGTGACGACTAATAGAAGAAAAGCTATCACTGTGGCATTGCAAGCAGCACGTAAATATCTTAAAGCTGCCGGTGGTAAGAAAAAAATCCGCACACCTCGAATAATTCCAATTCCCAAAATTGGTGGGATTTTGCCATTGATTCCGATTTTTGCTGGACTTTCCGCACTCGGAAGTTTAGCAGGTGCAGCTGCAGGAATTACCAAGGCTGTGAATTCGGCAAAAGCAAGCAGAGCAGCACTCATTGAGGCCAATCGCCACAATAAAAAAATGGAGGCTGTCGCATTAGGTAAACGTGGTAGTGGGATATATCTAAAACCTTATCGTAAGGGATTGGGATTATATTTGAAACCATACAAACCTTCGCAAACACACAAATCAAAAAACTAATTAACTCCCTACCTCTGAGGCCTCTCACCGACTTCGATCTCAATTATTATGCACAGAATTTGAAAATTCCACACTTTCGTGGTGTTTTTATGCGTGACCGATTACCCTCTTCAAGACCAAAACTGCATGAGACAGCTATTGTCAATTTAGATGAAACAAGTGGTCCTGGAACACATTGGGTGGCATATAAGAAATGTGGAAAAGAAGTCACATATTTCGATAGTTTTGGAGATTTACCCCCACCAATGGAATTGATTCTATACTTTCAAAGATATTCGAAAGTAAAAATCAAATATAACTATGATCGTCAACAAAAATTCAATACAGTCTTCTGTGGTCATTTGTGCCTGAAGTTTCTCTCTGAATCAATTTGCAAATAAACAATGGATACAACTCCAACAATGGATCGTGAGGCTATCAAGAGGATGGGATATTCGCTTAAGATGTTTTCAAAATATCGCACCTTGACAAAAATGGATGAAATGATGCTTGCAAATATGCCCAAGGAAGTGGTTCTTGCATGTGCTGCAAACGAGATTGCATATGTTTGGGAAAAGTTACCCAAACATCTACAAGATGATATCGACATAATGAAGTATAAATATTGTTATGAACACCACCCTGATGAAAAATCCAATTCAGAGTCTGATGTGAATGATGGCCCTCCACCTAGAAAATTATTTTGTTGCTTTTGCAATATAGAGGACATGAATATTGGTGTCAATAAAAATGATATCGAGTACAATACAATGTCGACGAGAAAGTGTAAAGTATTCGAGATGTGCTGTAGACAGCAATAAATTGATTTGCGATTCATCGCATGTGTCAGTCATGTCACGAAAGTTCGAGCTACAAGCTGTCGGGACCAGTGTCTTGAGTGCAGAATTTTTTCCACCCATTGAATTGGATAGAAACAGCCGTTATGGATTAGGACTCTTGGGATTCTATGGATGCAACACAATCAATAATATAACTGAAGAAAACAATTTAATAAGATTCAGAATAAGTGATGACGACGCACCCATGCTGAATTTATACACGATTGAAATTCCATGTGGTGCTTATGAAATAGAAGAAATCAATGCTGTTATACAAAAACATATTATGTATAGATTATTTCACGACAAAAAACCAAACGATATCAACGCAGAGGACATTTTCTACCTACATGCCAATAACAATACATTCAAATGTGAGATGAGATCAAAATATGAAATTGATCTGTCACATCCAAATTCTATAGCAGACATGATGGGATTTAGTCATGATGTCTTTCCACCGAATCAAATACATGAATCATCACAACCAATAAATATTACAGTAGTGAGACTCATCCGCTTGGATTGCAATATAATATCTGGTTCTTATATAAACAATGAAGAATCCCACATTCTCTTTTCATTCGATATTGATGTTGAGGCTGGATACAATCTCACAAGGGAACCACAAAATATAATATATATGCCCGTCAGTCCAGAAGGTCGTCAGTTGATTCACAACATCACAGTGCGCATTCTAGACCAAAATAATAATCTTATCGATTTCGGAAGTGATGAAGAGATTTTCATTATTTTGGAACTGAAGAAAATCGAATAATGGGTTTTCGTTATAATAGACAAAATCAACGAGAATCACATGTCCAAAACGATTACACTACTAAAAAGGAATGCTCGACTAGAAAGAAGCTCATTCCACGAGTGTTTGCTAAACAGTTAGCACACCACGCTCTGTCTGTGAAAGATCTCAAATTCTTAGAGTCGATTGGATTGAAAGTAAAGAACAATGGTGCTCGAAACAAGCAATGAAAAGTTGAATATATTTGATGAACCAGTGCTCGATCATTCCCTCATAAGTTTACATGAGCACACGTATAAACCATACGGATCACCACTGTTCAGGAATTCAGATGAAATTCGAATTGCAATCAATAATCAAGATGTTATTCTTGATATTGCTGAGAGTTTCATTTACATAGAAGGAAAATTCACCCCAACAGATGAAACGAAAACATGCTATCTCTCCAATAATGCAATTGCTTTCCTTTTCGATGAAATCCGTTATGAAATGGGTGGTGAACAAGTAGCTGTTGTTAGAAAACCAGGGATAACATCTACAATGAAAACTATGATCTCGTTTGGGCCATCGCATGCAAACACCTTATTAACAACTGGATGGGGGCTTTCCCAAACAAAACAGGATATCTTGGATGTAACCAGTCACGTATTCAGCGGAAAATTACCACTGAAATATTTGATGGGTTTCGCTGAAGATTACACCAAAAGTGTCTTGAATGCCAAACAAGAATTGATTTTAATAATCGCTCGATCTTTCAAAAACTCATATATTGGTGAGATCGATGCTGATTTGGAAATAAATAAAATCGAATGGAAAATAAGACATATAGTACCAGATGATAGACATAAACTCAAACTTCTGAATAAAATCAACAAAAGTGGTTTCAATGCAAAAATCAAGCTAGCTTATCGTATGTGGGACCTCTATGAACTTCCATCACTACGTGGAACATCTTCAGACATATGGGCCATAAAAACGACCAACGCTTTGGAAACACCTCGTTTTGTCATCATCGGATTCCAAAGTACTAGCACATCTGAAGACAGAACAAAGGACATCACAAAATTCATAACTGCAGATATCAATAATATTCGAGTATACTTGAATTCTGAAGTATACCCATATGAGCGTTGGAATTTAGATTTCGATAAGAAACTTGATTCTTCAGCTTATTATGCTTATGAGAACTTTCAAAGAAGTTACTATGATAAAGACATGAGTGAACCTCTAATGGATATTGGGAAATTTCGTGAGAATCCACTATTCATCATCGATTGTTCACATCAACCGAATGCCACAAAATCCTCAACTATCGATATAAAGGTTGAATTTGAAACCAGGAAGACCAAGTTTCCAGACAACACCAAAGTATATGCACTCATTTTGCATGATACATTTCTAACATACAATGCATTGGATGGTTCAGTTCATGGTAGATATTGACATTATATTGAGCATTATTTCTGTATTTGTGCTTTTTTTTCTACTCCATTACACTTTGTATTAATCAAATTATTCTTATTTGTATTCATTTGTATTCATTTTTTTTCTTTCTTTATTGATGTAAAAGAGAAATAGGTAAATAAAAGATGAATAAATAATATTAGGTTTTTTATTCAAATATCACTAACTTACAATTCAAATAATTTTAGGAATATATAAACAATCTAAAATAATTTCTTCTTCATCGTCACTATTTTCTTGTCCATCTTCGATTTCATCATCGCTTAGATCATCCAGCTGGTACTTTTGAATGATGCCACCAGGTAGGTATGGTAGTAGGCGGTAGAGAAATCTCCTCAGCTCACACACAATCATGCTATTGATCCAAATCCAAATAACCATCTGAATATTTCTCGCAAAGATCCACACCCTTCTTGTAGTTCTCGCAGTCTCGCAAGCATAATTCAATTTGCTCTTCATCATAACATACACTCAAGTCGTAAATGGTGGCATGGTGAGCGTCCTCGGCCAGGGCATACAGCTCTGAAGACAACCTTGCAACAGCTGAATCGATATCTGTGGCTTTGGTCCAATGTTCGCTGGCATATTGCATCCACATCTTTCAAGAATGAAACTGAAATCAAATAGAAATTATCAAAATGAGTATGCTTACGATAGAATCACTAATACTCACATTAGATTTTTAATGATGTCTCCACCGAAGAGTGTGTTTAACAATGTATGAAAAGTTTTTATATTTTCCCTACAATTATCACATATAATATAAAAAATCAGAATTAGCCTAATGGAAATTATATATTAATATTATTCAGTGAGTTCAAATTTGACCAACGATCTCGTTTTCATGCCAGCAAAGCTTTGTGGACTCTGACCCAAATATGCTACCGTATATTTACCACCTGATGAATTGATGCATGCTACATCATCATCGGTAAATTGCTCTGAAACGCGTTTTGGTAGCCATGTTTTGAATAATGTATCCTTACTCACATCCACCAAAGTTAATAAAATGGATTTACCGAATCGAGTAGAACAAACTGACATACTCTTAATTGGGTAAGCTTCATTCACTGGCAATGATGATATCACCCTCTGCTCTAATACTTCCATCTCTTTTACAATCATGAAATTGATTTTTTGTAAATCTACTTTTGAAACTGACATGATGAAAATGTATAAGGAAAATATAAATAATTTTCAAAAGAAAAAACACACTCACTATACTTTCTATTGGAAACTTTATAACTCTTCACCACTTGACGTGCTAACTGGTATGGTTATATTTTTCTACTGATTCTGTATCAAATTCATTTCTTTTATAATCAAAAGTAAACAATCCCCACTATGAAGCAAAGTAGCGCCCTCTAACACCCAACAATGTCTTCCGAAGGTTATGTCTCAAGTCATGGTGGTCCAGAACCAGTTCCAGAACCAGTTCAAATCTCAAGATCATTCTCTATACCCCTTCCCAAGGTCAAACTTGTGACCTTGATAAAATACGAGAACTCGCATTGTTACACTACTCTTTCCTAAAATACAAGAATCAGCTATGTTACCCTACTCTTTTGAATATTCGCTTACAATTCCAGAAAATTCATTCTATGTAGTATATCTCTGCTAACGAGTTATTTTTTGAAATCAATATCACTAAAAAATTGTTCCAATTATTCATTCGAAGAATAGCAGATCAAAATTGTTTATTGTTTTTACACAATGAACATATGATTGATTCATTGGTTGCTGCGTGCACATAATTTTTATACTCAATAGATTTTTTATTGAATGAATTTGTATGTGATTTGACTATGACCATAAAGATTAGTAGCATCTAAATATGATATGAAAGATGACGGTTCGTTGGGATTGAAATCGGGTGAAAACTTATTATTGGCTATATGCTTTCTTTCACTACATTGGCTTATGCCTCCACGTACCCCCTTTTTTTTTGGAAAAATGTAACATATCAATATCGGTAAGAAGTTCTGAAAGCCTCAACCATAGAGTATTAACCATATAATTCAACTATAATCAAACTCACATTGTATTGTATGTAGTAGTTTATTTATTGTCAAAGTATTACAATGTTTTTAAATCATTTCGCTAGTTACATCATGCATTAAGTAGTTGAAACATATGTTTATTTACAAAAAAAATAAAAAATGGAAATAGTGTCATATCGTAGAATGTTTATTTACAAAAAAAAAATGGAAATAATGTCATATCATAGAAATAAGACGAACAAATACTTGAAACAATAAACACACTCTCAGTATTTAAGCAACAAAATCGGATATATATATTGATGAATGAAAAAAAAACATTGAAAAAATATGTGAAAAGATTATTCTGTCTTCTTTAAAACATCATTCATGTCATTGGACCATTGGTTGAACACCTCCTTTATTTCAGTCAACGAATTTTCACCTTCCCTCAACTTCTTTTCTGCTTGACAATGCTGTGTGTTGATACTTTGTCTATCTTTTTCCATATCATTTTTAGTAAACTCAGCTTTTTTTCTCAATTGAGAAATTTTTACCTTCAGCATCGTGATTTCCTGATAAATAAGCTGATTAGAACGATCTTTCTCTTTTATTTGAGCCTCCTTTTCTAGGCACCTTGTTAATGTTTTCTTGGCGTTATTAATTTTCTGTTTGGCGATATTTGCTTTTTCAGACAGTTCTAGAAAAAGACCAAAGGATGATAATGATTTCTTGGGCTTCACTGTATATGCAGCCATTTTGTGAGGTTTCGAAATGATGATTGGTTCAATTGTCTCGATGTCGTTTCTATTCCTCTTGGATAACGTCGTTGGTGTGTCCATCGTGACTCTCCTCTTCACAATTTTCCCCTGTTTGGATACTGCAGGAAGCACTTGATCGATTCTCGAGAGAGCTACCTCGCACCCTCTGATTGCGTTGACATTGTTTGGTGTTTTTTCTGACAACCCCAGAAAAGCATCCATATTTATGGTCGCTAGATCTTGGAACACCGCATTGTCGAGACTAATACTCTCACACACACTGGTAGACGTGTTTTTCTCATCAGTGGAAACTCCAGGTTTGTTTTCACTATTCTGCAATGACTCCAACACCCCACAAGGTTGATTATCGGCGGCACGTAACACAATGTCTTCTAATATAATGATAGAGTCCATTTTCAATACTTTTTAACTGCTTAATGCGTGATGTAACTAGCGAAATGATTTAAAACTCTGTGAGTTGAAAACGTAATATGACTTTCTTATAGAAAACTGAAACTTCTTCTGCGAACAGCCCCCTAAATCGATTATTATAGCTGTGGGAAGGGTTTCAGCCAATTGGATGTGGTTATTTATAAAAGTACAATCTACACTTAAGTTGAAGAAGTGACAATCCCTTCCTTGAATATTATGCACCAATCAAATGTTTCCGTGGTCTAGAATCAAATGTTTTTTACCAACAACTTGAAACCGTAGAAAAAATACATCGCCCCTGTAATAATAAAATTTGTGATTTGAAAGGGTTGAAACACGACATGACACCTATAAAAAAATCTATTGAAATAGGAATAACACCAAATCGTAATCTGAGAAGCTCTTGAATGAATTTTACGGTTTATTATGTAACATGAATTCTTGAGAGTAGAACCATTTTGGGAGTCATAAAAAACACCTTAAAATATTTTTGAGATGTTCCGAAGATACGGATTATTTTTAAATGTCTCCAAATTCCGTGTCGGGACCAATTCCTATGCTAATTTTATCTATGATGAGCGTGTAAGGTTGACATGCTACTCAGTCCTTCTCATCATAAGCAACCCTTTTTACGGTTACATCGCCCCTGTAATAATAAAATTCGTGATTTGAAAGGGTTGAAACACGACATGACACCTATACAAAAAAATCTATTGAAATAGGAATAACACCAAATCGTAATCTGAGAAGCTCTTGAATGAATTTTATGGTTTATTATGTAACACGAATTCTTGAGCGTAGAACCATTAAAATATTTTTGAGATGTTCCGAAGATACGGATTATTTTTAAATGTCTCCAAATTCCGTGTCGGGACCAATTCCTATGCTAATTTTATCTATGATGAGCGTGTAAGGTTGGCATGCTACTCACTTCTTCTCATCATAAGTAACCCTTTTTACGGTTATTGTGATACCTTTATTTGTTATGAACCGATCCTTTTTCACATCACTTACTGTAGGAGAAGTGGCATATACAGGGCGATGTTTAGTTTCAAATGGAAGCGTCTGAGAATGTCGAATAATTTTCATAATTTGAAAACAACATAAGCATTTGGCAAATATAAGAATACTCCAAATGAAAATTCAATAGTATGAAGACAAAAGGCATATACAGGGCGATGTTTAGTTTCAAATGGATTTAATTATGTTGGGACTTTGTCAGCAAGTATACATATGAGTGATCCATATAATTTAAAGTAATTTGCAAGTGTTAATGAGCAATTTCAATAGAGTATGGATAATTCCTAATACCACTATGTGTTTGAAGAGTGTTTTCTTTAACTACAGTGTAATTGAAATAATTAATTGTAGTAGTCCCTCTAATTACACTGTAATTACACCAATATTGCACAACAATATTAAGTACAACTGGTTACAGCTAATTACAAGTAAACCAGATAATGAAAATATTCAATTACCCCAATTACCCTCCAATTACCCGTAATAACACTAAGTACATGTAATGACATGTAATTAGTGTTATTACACTGTAATTAGACTCTGATTACACCTCCTCAAATTATATCCAAAGTCGGCCTTCTATCACTACTCTTTTGTTTGTTCTTTCTGCTATAGTTCCTACCTACCTTAATATTTTTCCTGTCAACATACAAGTTAAGATTCACTGTTACTGTGATATATCTATGATCTGAGAGAGGAGTGTCTTTGACGCTACTCTCTGCCTCAATATTATATATATACATACATATATATATATATATATATATATATATATATATATATATATATATATATATATATATATATATATATATATATTGTAACGATTAAATCGTTTCACGTAATACATTATTGAATAAATTCGAAATTAATTTTCATATTAAGTACTCCTAGTGACACCTAGCGGAGAATAGTCTAATTTCCATCTAATCATTAATATCGATTTCAAAGTATAATAGATGGCAGTTTTAAAATGCTGAAAATTCGATTACGAATTGATCGCGCAGGTCCTTTTCAACGATGAGGATGGGGAGAATTTTGAGGAAGGAGCTTGGCTTCTTTTCTTGGCTTGGTGTCGAGATTGTTGGTACTGACTGATAGCGTTACATTTTTTGAGAACTTTTTCTCCAGTAAAAATTCGAAGTGTAACCTTTATGATTGATAGTGTGTGAATAGGATTACGATACAAAAGGTATGTTGAATCGATTCTGACGCTTTTGATTTTTCGATGCTTTGAATAGTGTATTTTATGACCTTTTTGGATTGGCATAGGGAAGCCATGTTTTCCAGGTTTCTGTGAGAAACATCTCGATTCATCGTGGTAATGAAAAACGATTATCAGGGATTTTCAAGAGACATAGTTGCCATTTAACGTTTATAATTGAATTCTGTAGTTATTTGGAATAGTTGGTTGAAGAAACCGTTTTTGATAATTTTTTTTGGAGATTCCATTACAGAATTATTTTCGATGGGTTGGCAACTGAACTTTTTTTTGTTGTGAACAGTGACTGTTTTTTTTTATATTTTCAGCGTTCGTTCCCGACCAGCTGAATTCAGGAAATTCAACCTGTTTAGTAATTTGATTGGTTGGCTGGGAAATGAGCTCTGAATAATTGTTGACAACAAAAATTTTTGGAAGACAGTCCAACTCGCATGATTCTGGGTCCAGACGATCTTCAGAGAGTGTCTCAGGTGAGTAGCACATATTTCTGTTATTTATGAATTTTTGTATGAAAATTTCATTAACTTATTGAATTGAGTGTGTGCTGCTACCTGAACCACTTTCGAGGACTCCAGGACTTGTGAGGGTTCTCAGGGACCAGAGAGTTCAAGTTTTCTTGAATCAATTGAAAAATCTCGTTATTTTGTTGGTACATTCTGATATCAAATCATATGTTTGTTGGTACATTCTGATATCAAATCATATTTTTTTTGTTGGTACATTCTGATATCAAATCATATTTTGTTGGTACATTCTGGTATCGAATCATATTTTTGTTGGTACATTCTGATATCAAATCAATCGAGATCTAGCTCATATAATCCTGATTTGTATGTTTTGTCAGAATCTTTTCGAACAGGCCTAGAGTATCTGTTTTTGCTTTTGAGATGAATTCATTGAATTTTCAATTAAATTTTGAGTTTTGACTTTTCTATAAATTTCAGTCAGATCCAGCAAGAGACCAAATTCAATATTGTATCTTTTCTCAACACGTGTTGACCTTCTTGTAGATAGAATAATATATAACATTCACTTCTGTTTGCATGTATCATTGATTTTGTTATACCTACATGATTTAGATTGAATAGTCTATTTGTATCGAATACTTTAATCCAGTGTCTTTTCGAAAGGCCAGTTAACAACGATACAATTGTATCAGCTTTGAAACTGATTCTAATACGTACTGTATTGTTTTTACATGATTTGCTGAATCGAGTTGGCACCTATGATATACTAGTATCTGAAATCCAGAACCAACATCTGCTGGAATCGACAGAGGAGAGTTTGATCGGTACCATTCCTGATACCTTAGGCGCTGTTATGCAAAGAGTGTAGGTAGACGTACCACGCTTAGATATTCCAAGGATACAAGGTATTTCTTCGTCAAACCGACAGACTCAGCCATGGTACAATTCAAATATCAGTAAATCAAATATGTATTGGTTAATAAGTTTAAAAGGCCTGTAATAGACTATTAGATACGAGACTTAGATTGTCTATCTCAATAACAACAGTTTTGTATAAATTCAAGTTTTGTATATTTTCCATCTAGGTAGAAATTCACCTATGTATATATGTGTATATATTGAATATATGTAATATAGGACATAGGTGTTTTAGTTGCTCATCCATTGGTTTAGAAGGAAGAAATTAAACTTTGGTTTTCATTCAGGGGAATTTTGGATTTTTATCCTCTTCAAGGATTATATATACATTTTGATCTAAACAAAAAATTCTGGCGCTCATGCCAATCAAATAAAAACTACTCCTCCTAGTCACATCAAATAAATCTAGTACTAGAAGGGTGTCCAAAGAATCCACGCCTTCTACCACTGACAAATAGCCTGGGTAATTTGAACAGAGACAAATGGTCTCGTTACAATATATATATATAGAATAACGATTTCGTGACTGGTTCGAGTATAGGTCTTGCTGTAGTGAGGTTGCAGTCAAAAAAGGGGCTAAATTTACAAAGAAAACTCTTTGTTATACGTCGAGCTTTTGGTAATGTTTATTACCTTCTTCGGGACAACTATAAAATGGTTGATTACAATATATATAAGTTATTGTATAAATGGAGTACTTACTAACGTGAGATTAAAATGAAACTGGATCAGAACAAACAGAAAATACATGAATGAAATGAAATGACAATGACAAGTTTACTCAATCAAGGCGGAAAATTTTGGTTAACGGGTGTTATAGTTATTATTAGTTATTACTTTTCAACGAATGACTTCGTATCTGAACATAACTTTTAATTCCAAGCAACTTCTCTCCTCTATATTTTCTGAAATGAGGGTACTTTACTCTTGAACGCAATTTATATTTTTCGGCCTATCCTGTATGGTGATTGTCATAAAGCCATTTCAGGTACACTTGGTATAGTTTTGGAACATGCACCAACTTTTATCAAGAATAAAATTTTCTGAGAAATCGATAATAAAAAAGTTTCCCATTTGTTGCAGACTCAGTGGACCACACTGTATACAGACTTCTCGAAGGCCTTCGACAAGTTAGACCATACCATACTCATTTCAAAGCTCAGTATAATAGATTTCGATTCGAATCTGCTTGAATTCTTTCATCCCTATCTCACGAATCGGTCCCAGTTTGTTGAATACAGAGGACACAAATCTGACGAATACAGTGCTACCAGTGGCACTCAACAGGGAAGCAACCTAGCTCCCCTTTTATTCTCCTTGTTCATCAAGGATATAGGACTAGATATAGATAGTGAAATTCTATTATTGGCTGATGACCTGAAGGTTTTTCGTGTCATAGAGTCACCTAATGACAATGAAATACTACAAAACGATTTGAATAAACTAGCTCTCTGGTGTTCTTTAAACAATCTTCCACTCAATTCGAGTAAATGCAAATATACCACCGTCTGTAACAAACATACCACTATCGACCACATTTATTCTATGAATGATCATTCACTGCTGAAAACAGATAGCTGCAAAGACTTGGGAGTATTCTTTGATACCAAACTATCATTTGCACTTCACATAGAGAGAAGTGTGGCTGCTGCGAAGAGAATGTTAGGGCTCATATTCAGAAATTGTAAAGATTTCAAACACATGGAAAGTTTTGATACTTAAAAAACATTCGACAGAGTCGATGGGCTTACTTGAAGACTGGCGTTAAATCAAATGGTCTTTCGAACAATTCGTTCAGGCCAGTCTCAAATCTACCTACACAGTAGGTTTTGTCTGGCACCTGTCAGAAAACAACTACTCCCCTGGCTAATACCACGACGGGCATTGAATTATATGAAACCGATGCCAGTGCAGGTTTCTTCACTGAAGAAAGTCCTGCATTTGTTTTTGGCGATACAAATGATGTAATTGAATTGCAATTATAGGGACGGACACACTTGTAGACCGGTTTCGGGCTATTTGGCCACTCGTCAGTACAAGGCAGTGCCATCATCAACATAAAGTCGATGACTTCCCATAATTGAAAATCAAAATCCTTCATAGTATCAAGCCCCGACCAAAGCTGATGCGAACAACGAAGTTATTGCGCCATCTACCCATGGACGAGGTATTCCAAAAACAAACCGAATTCGCCCATTTCCCTTGCGAGGAAAAAGTAAAAACATTATAGTCGATGGGCTTACTTGAAGACTGGCGTTAAATCAAATGGTCTTCCGAACAATTCTTTTAGGCCAGTCTCAAATCTACCTACACGGTAGGTTCTGGTGCCAGCCAAAACCTACTGTGCAGGTAGATTTGAGACTGGCCTGAACGAATTGTTCGAAAGACCATTTGTTTTAATACTCTCTTCTACTCATTTGTTAGATCCTGCTTAGAATATGGCTGTCTTATCTGGTCACCTATATGTACTACACACATTCAATCGCTTGAATCTGTCCAACGACGGTTTATGAAGTTTGTCATCTACAAACTAGATAATGTGTACCCCAGACAGGGAATAGATAATAATCTACTGTTGAAGCGTTTTCATTTTCTATCTCTTGAAGACAGAAGAACTTATTATTCTTGTGTATTTATATACAAACTGGTGAACAATCTTGTCAACTCACCAAAACTACTGGCTCAAATAGAGTTTCACGTACCAAGAATGAGTAGTAGAACTGAACAATGTTTTTACCTACCAACACCTAGAACCAATATGATTTTCAAATCTCCCTTATTTGCAATGTGCTATAAATTTATTCAAGTGTGTCAAAAAGTAGATATTTATTCAACACCATTAAATGTTTTCAAAAAAGAGATAAAAAACGATATGTTCGCAAAGCAACAAATATTTACTTAATATTTGTTTTTTTGTTCAATTGAGGAATCATTGTTGTGATAGATGTCTTTTTCCTATAGTCAACACTATTCATCCAAAAACTGTATACTGTCTGCTAATCATCAAACAATACTAAAGAAGCTAGCGAAGCCACATACGAATTTCGACTCGTGGTGGGTTACCTAATTTTAGGCTCATTCTAGGATAATTTATTGTCATGTTCCCGAATTTTTGCTCTCCCCCTTCATAGAAAAATTCGTGGCTTTGCTAGCTTCGGCCGAATTCAGCAGAGTAATATTTCGAAATTCAAACAGAAAGTGATTTGATATGGCCTGATTGTAGAGTTTTTTTTGGCTAATTTATTACCCTATTTGAATTTTTTTGACTCTATTCCATCATAGAAAAATCTGTGACCTTTCTAGCTTCGGTCGAACTCAGCAAAGCCATTTTTGAAATAAAACATTTTTCAGCCATTTGAGAAAGTGATTTTTTAGGAATATTTTTCGGCTAATTTATTACCCTAGTTTCATATTTCATTGCTCCTTGCGTTTTAGAAAAAAAAAACGGATTTGTTGATTCTCGCCCAGGCGATGATGTAATGATCCAAACTATGAATACTTGTCAATTTGACATGTCAAAACGATGAGTACCAACGAATTATCAATGAATGGTCAACATTGAATTTTTTTGATAAACTTTTTCTAAAACAAACTTGTGGCTTTGCTAGCCTTGGGCGGAGTCAACAGAGCCATTTCTGCAATCACAACATTTTTCAAAGATTTCAAATAGTAATATTCAAGATTCAGTTTTAAGCTAATTAATTACCTTAGTTTCATATTTTTTGCTAGCAAAGCCACAGGCTTGTTTTGAAAAAAAATTGATCAAAAAAATTCAATGCTAGCCATTCATCGATCATTCGACAGAAATCATCGTTTCGATATATCAAATTGACAAATATTTATAATTTGGAACAATTACATCATCGCTAATGAGAATCAATAAATAAATCAAGTTTTTTTGAAAACTCTAGGAGCAAAAAATATGAAACTAAGGTAATTAATTAGCCTAAAACTGGATCTTATTATTACTATTTAGAATCTTTGGAAAATGTTGTTATCTCAGAATTGGCTCTACTGACTTCGCCCGAAGCTAGCAAAGCCACAGACTTGTTTTAAAAAAAGTTGATAAAAAAAAATTCCATGTTGGCCATTCATCGATCATTCGATGGTAATCATCGTTTCGACATGTCAAATTGTCGAATATTTATATTTTGGATCATTACATCATCGTCTGGGCGAGAATCAATAAATCCTGTTTTTTTTTCTAAAACGCAAGGAGCAAAAAATATGAAACTAAGGTAATTGATTAGCTCAAATCTGAATCTTGAACATTAATATTTACAATCTTTGAAAAATGTTATTGCAGGAATGGCTCTGCTGACTTCGCCCGAAGCTAGCAAAGCCACAGTTTTGTTTTAAAAACAGTTGATCAAAAAAATTCAATGTTGGCCATCCATCGATCATTTGATGGTAATCATCGTTTCGACAAGTCGAATTGTCCAATATGTATAATTTGGATCATTACATCATCGTCTGGGCGAGAATGTTGTCTATTCATTCAGAAAAAAGTTAAATACGGGTCATTCATCGATCCTTCGATGGTTACCATCATATCGACAGGTCAAATCGTCAAACTATTATAGTTTGGAATAATCCGATGTAAAGCTCTTTGGTGCTTTACTCGTCTTTTGACGCCGAGTCCAGGTCACGGGTTGCCTCGAGCGCCACCTCTGTTTACCGTGTGAAGGTCCACGTGCTCCGGGCAGCTTCATTGAAGAAGGAAATACTCCAACGGTCAGTTATGGCCTTGACCAAAGCTCAGGTGGCCAGAAAAGGCAGGCTTCAATTGCCTTTTCTGGGTTCGAATCCTGGGTACCTGCTGCTATCAGTTGTAAAACCTAAATTCACTCCAATCAAGATAGGGGAAAGATAAAATTAGTTATATCTTAAAACGAATGAATCAAAACTGGTTAAATCAATCACATTTATTTCCACAAAATAAATTCAGTGTAAACCATGCTTAATACACCATAATACAAACAACAATCTAAGCGGAAGCAAAAAAAAACAAAAGAAAAGCGATGGGCGGTAGGAAGTTAATCGAATCGGCAGCGGTATAAACGGAAAGCAAACGGAAGCTCAAAGTTCAGCCAAAGCTCTACGTCAAACAATGTGCTTAATATTTAGACGTGCCGTAGCAACAACCCAATTACCAGCTTTGGATGCAACTCGAACGATCCAAGCTCGCTGCAATGCTGCTGAACAGACGTGCCTAAGCAACAATCCACTCAACAGCTTCGAAAGGAACTCGATCATACTCGATCTGTCCAAGCTCTTCCTTTACGGTCAGTGCTATCAACTAGACGTGCACCAGCAACAGTCCAGTCGACGGCTTTTCGGTTTGGTCTGAAGTAACTCAGTCCTTCGAACTCACCAGTATTCGGTATCCTGAACTTCCACTTGGACCTTTCTCAGTTTGGGTCGGCTCGGAACTGAATTTAAATATTTCTGTCTTAAGAATGCGATCTCTGGGAAGACTTTCGTATAACACAAGTTGCGCCCCCTATCAGTGGGACGGTACACTGCTTTCGTCGGAGTGAACAGAGCTGAACCGGAATATTTCAGATCCCATTAGCGTGGGACTACTCATGGAAATTGAAATGGATAGATTCGTTTTGTTGCTTCGCCTAAATATACAGTGAAATTAGTAACTTTGTTACATACCCTTCCCTCTTCGGGGAAAAAATATAAACATATATATATATATATATATATATATTTTTTTTTCCTTTATAACCTATAACTAAGAACAATTTTTTTTTCTACAAACTTATCAACGCGGTCAGGAGCCTATCCGCCTAATGGTCGAACCCTTCAATTTGGGATAGTTACCCCTGTCATAAAAACGAAAGAACAAAATAAAACTACTCATCTAGCAATATGAGAAAAAAAAAAACTAAACCCTCAATCTCCTTCTCTTATACTCGGATGGCTCATCTCCGGTGATGTTCCTCGTCGAAAGGGTGTTGGCATCCACATTCCGGGCAGGCTACATGTTTCCTTGGGTACGTACAGCGGCATCTTGGGCAAGGAGCAGATTTCGCGGGTTCTGAGGTCGGTAACGTTGTTTTATAGGTTCGGGGTTCAGAAGACGGATCTTATGCTCCAACAACGGTGTCACCCCTCGTATATCGTCAAACAAGGGCAGTTCTCTTTGTAGAAAATTTTCTAATCGGTTTTTTTCAGCCGGAGTGAGGAACAGTGGCGGGCTTATCTCGCTGGTTCCAATTGGAAGGCATGGTACAGGCCGTGCTTTCATCGTAACAGGGCGGTGATTCACTGAGATCTGACCACTTCCCAGGTCAAGACTGAACTTTCCTCTCCGGAGAACATCCATTCCTATTACCATATCGGAGGAAAGTCCGCATAAGTGTCCGAACGTTTCCTCAAAGCGGTGGTTATCGAACCGTATCTCTACCTTGTATATTGTCGGAACTGTGACGGTTACTCCATTAGCCAGTCGGGCTGAACTGGCGATTGTTGGAGTTTTCTTTACTCCCAACAAATCCCATTGTTTGGGTAATCTGTCTCCCACATAGGAAATGACGGCTCCGGTGTCGATTAAAGCTTCCACGGTGCCACCAGGGATATTGACGGATACATGGGGACGGCAGTCTTCAGTTGATGAACATGCGGTAGGGAAGGCCTCATCAGGGCGTTGCTGCACGAGCCTCTCATCGTTGCAGCGCCCTATGGGTTTTCCGGTCGGGGGCATGGGCAATCGCGGAACATCACTCCATCCTTCTTGCATCTAGAACAGAACAGGCGGGGAGGTGCACGGCACTGACTTCTATAATGCCCCGATTGTCCACATTTCCAGCAATCTATGTGTTGCGGAATAGGTCTTGAGGAGTTGGTCGCATGTCGTGATGTGGGCTGGTTATTTGCAGTAGATCGATGTACTGGTGGGGGAGTAGTTCTCGAATGTAGGTTCGCTCGGTGATGGACTTCGGTGGGTTGGGGTACTGGTGGGGAAGTAGTTCTCGGGCTTAGATTTGGTCGTTGGTGTACTTCGGTGGGTCGGAGATCTTGGGCTAGTTCCATACGAAGAAGTTCGCATTCGCGAACGGCCTTCACTAAAGTCGGAACGTCTGTAAAGTCGTTTCTTCGTATTCTCTGACGGTATTCCGGGTGCAAATTACGGTATAGCTAGTTGAGTTCTTGCTCCGGATTTATCCCTCCATGTCGTCGGATCAATGTCTGCAACTCCGTGACATAAGTGGAAGTGCTCTCCCCCAGTGACTGCAATCGACGGCTAATAGCAGCTTCTAAGTCCACCTGGTAGTTGACGGGGAAGAAAAAGTCCTTAAAGGCGGTGGAAAATCTAGTCCAGTGTGTCCAATAAAGTCGGTTATTCCTGAACCATAAGGCAGGCAACTCGTTCAGCGACTCCGGCATGACGGGGAGGAGTCTGTCTGGTTTGATTCCTTGGGACGTACAAATTTCTTCCAGCCTCTCAAGGAATGCTGCTAGATCTCCTCTTCCGTTGACAGTAACCTCCCAATCTTGCACTTTCAATGATGACATGTGGCTGTTCGATATGGCCTGGGGTAACGGTAGTGACGATGGTACTGTTGTTGGGAGTGAATACGGTAGTGACACTGGGAGCGACGACGGCACGGAAAACTGTTGAAATGACGGTAGTGATGACGGTCCTGCAAACTGTGACTGCCACGACGGTAATGAGGATACTGCAGACGGTAACGTAAACGGTACAGGAAAGGGCATTGAATGCGGTAGTGGAGACGGTAATGATAATTGAATTCCTGCATAGTTTCCACCAGTTGAAAATGTCGGCTGTCCTGGCAACGGTACGAAGGTCGTGGAGAGGTGGGTGGATGTAACCGTTGTGGTGGGGGTAGTTGTCGTGGACGTAGTTTGGACAACTACACTTCTGAGCGGATATACATACGGTTCCGTCATCATAGGTAACGGCGATGATCGGCCCTCGCGTAAAAACTTCACTAGTCGTCTTCTTTGTTCCCCAACGGTCCCTGGAACTTTCAATCGAAACTTTGCTAACTCGGCCTCCAAATCTTCTTTCCGTAGACGGTAGACCCAGCTAATTCTCACATCACTCGGTTCGGTTCCGAGGTTCATCTCCTTCGGAATGTCTTCGTCGGAAGAGTTACCAGATTCTTCTTCTGGTCTGGACATAGCTATGGGGGCGTAATAAATCTTCGTATCAGAAGTTCTTCGCAAAACTTTCCTTTTTCGTCTTCTGGACTGCGGTAGCTTGGAACCGGTAGGAGTTAGCGTCAAACAGGTGGTGAAATTCGCTTCAGCGCACCCAAAAACCTATTGGACTAGGTATCGCAGGGTCGATTTGAAAACCTGTCAAAATGACAGTTTGGCGGTTTCGACGAATTTTGGTGTATTTCGGTGTTATTTCACCCCAGGAAGCGTATTCAAACGGTTTCAGCTAGCTATCTCCACTAATTGATTATCTCTCCTCCTAAACGGTTTTTACTCAACTTTCGGAGATCAACGGCCTCGGTATACCATAAAAACGGTCCCTGCTCGGGCGCCAAATGTGTAAAGCTCTTTGGTGCTTTACTCGTCTTTTGACGCCGAGTCTAGGTCACGGGTTGCCTCGAGCGCCACCTCTGTTTACCGTGAGAAGGTCCACGTGCTCCGGGCAGCTTCAGTGAAGAAGGAAATACTCCAGGGGTCAGTTATGGCCTTGACCAAAGCTCAGGTGGCCAGAAAAGGCAGGCTTCAATTGCCTTTCCTGGGTTCGAATCCTGGGTACCTGCTGCTATCAGTTGTAAAAGCTAAATTTACTCCAATCACGGTAGGGAAAAGATAAAATTAGTTATATCCTAAGGCGAATAAATCAAAACTGGTTAAATCAATCACATTTTTTTCCACAAAATAAATTCAGTGTAAACCATGCTCAATACATCATAATACAAACAACAATCTAGGCGAAAGCGAAAAAAAACAAAAGAAAAGCGATGGGCAGTAGGAAGTTAATCGAATCGGCAGCGGTATAAACGGAAAGCAAACGGAAGCTCAAAGTTCAGCCAAAGCTCTACGTCAAACAATGTGCTTGATGATTAGACGTGCCGCAGCAACAACCCAATTACCAGCTTCGGATGCAACTCCAGCGATCCAAGCTCGCGCTACAATCCACTCGACAGCTTCGAAAGGAACTCGATCTGTCCAAGCTCTTCTCCTTTACGGTCCAAGCTATCAACTAGACGTGCACCAGCAACAGTCCAGTCGACGGCTTTTCGGTCCTTTGAACTCACCAGTATTCGGTATCCTGCACTTCCACTTAGACCTTTCTTAGTTTGGGTCGGGTCGGAACTCAACTGAATTTGAATTTTTCTGTCTTAAGAATGCGATCTCTGGGAAGACTTTCGTATAACACAAGTTGCGCCCTCTATCAGTGGGACGGTACACTGCTTTCGTCGGAGTGAACAGAGCTGAACCGGAATATTACAGATCCCATTAGCGTGGGACCACTCATGGAAATTGAAATAGATAGATTTGTTTTGTTGCTTCGCCTAAATATACAGTGAAATCAGTAACTTTGTTACACCGAGGAATAATTACGAATTTCAATAATTTTTTGTTTCGAAATTGCTAAGGGCAAATAATATGAGAGTGGGGTAAGTAATGAATCTGCCTAAAAATAGTCCTTGAATCTTTGAAAAATGTTATTGCAAAATTCGCCCGAAGCTAGCAAAGCCACAGGCTTGTTTTAAAAAGAGTTGATAAAGAAAATTCCATGTTGGCCATTCATCGATCATTCGATGGTAATCATCGTTTCGACATGTCAAATTGTCAAATATTTATAATTTGGATCATTACATCATCGTCTGAGCGAGAATCAATAAATCCTGTTTTTTTTTTAAACGCAAGGAGCAAAAAATATGAAACTAAGGTAATTAATTAGCTTAAATCTGAATCTTGAATATTGCTATTTACAATCTTTGGAAAATGTTGTTATTGCAGAAATGGCTCTGCTGACTTCGCCCGAAGCTAGCAAAGCTAGCTTCAATTTCAAATATTGTCAAATATTTATCAATTATATTAAATATATCAATTGTCAAATATTCATAGTTTGGATCATTACATCATCGCCTGGGCGAGAATCAATAAATCCTGTTTTTTTCTAAAACGCAAGGAGCAATGAAATATGGAACTAGGGTAATTAATTTGCCGAAAAATAATCCTGAAAAATCACTATTTCAAATGGCTGGAAAATGTTTTATTTCAAAAATAGCTTTGCTGAGTTCGACCGAAGCTAGAAAGGCCACAGATTTTTCTATGATGGAATAGAGTGAAAAAAATTTCAAATAGGGTAGGTAATAAATTAGCCTAAAATAGACTCTACAATTTGGCAATATCATATCACTTTTTATTTGAATTTTGAAATATGACTCTGCTGAATTCGGTCGAAGCTAGCAAAGCCACGAATTTTTATATGGGGGAGAGCAAAAAATTCGGGAACATGGCAATAAATTAGCCTAAAATGAGCCTGAAATCAGGTAACCCACCCCGAGTCGAAATTCGTAGGTGGCTTTGCTAGCTTCTTTAGTATAAACAAACACTTGTGTACTGAAACTTGTCATATTTTTCTCTTAAATGTTCCATGAATGTATTGATGTATTGCTGTTGCGCTATGTATCTCTAACATTTTCATTCCAAAATTGTATACTGTGTCCTGTGATTGGGTCTTGTGCCTGTTTGAGCAGTAAAGTTTTTTTATTTTATTTATTTTGGAAGTGATGAAGTGGAAGGTCAAAGTAGTGATCCTGAATTTCTACCAGGAATAACAGAGTAACCAGACCATGGATGGAACGAATGAAGTGATACGACATTCTAGTCGCGTTCCGAAACCTAAGAACTTTGAGGACTTTGTTACTTACATGTGTACATCTGGACATGCATATGTTGACCCAATTAGAGTCGACGAAGCTTCATCAGGTTCAGGAAAGGAACAGTGACGACAAGCAATGAAAGAGGAATACCAATCATTCATGGACAACCAGGCATGGGAAATTACTGAGGTTCCAGATGGAGTTAAGGTCGGCGATCAGTGTCTTCCATGTTCATTTCCAATTGCATTTGGAAACCATAAGACATCTTGAGTTCAAATTCGGCACTCTTATTGAAAAAATGTTGAAGTTTGGAATGAATATAAAAAATTCAATCTTTTTTCAAAATTTCCAAAAGAAAAAATTGTTTTATCGAAATTAATTCGAAAACAAGGCATTTTTATTATTTCAACCGAAAGCCCTGTGAAAGTTACGTATATTCTGAAAAAATCAAACTGTTAGAATGCTTCCTTGCAAAATGCAATTAGAATTAGGAATTTGGTGGCATTTCCCCACTATTTGAACCAGTTTCATGAAATACGTCGCAACTTACCGACATTTTTAGTTCAGCCCCTAACGGACAGATGGTGATGAGGCATGAGGTTTCGGAAAGCAGTTTCGATTACAGAAACACGCTGAAGGGAGGTCTAGTGATTATTGCTTCCTTCCACATGGCTGGCTTAGACATTGGCGTAGTTGTTTAGAACGATTGAAATTTGCACTTTATCGATAATGGGTATAATATGTAGATTGTAGGTATTGTTGGAAAGAAACACATTTCTAGATATGATAACAATCATGATAAAAAAAATAAACACAATGATCTTGATGCCATTTAGTATAAAATAAAAATGAAACTGATCAGAACATCGAAAAATGGAATGAAAAAAATTGTAATTAATACAATTTCTTGGGGCCGAAGCGTTTCCTTCAAGAAAATTTTCAGAGTAATATAATTTGTGCATCGAATGAGTATTTTTTCTTCTTAGTTTTCTGGGTATTGAAGCTGGTAGCATTTGAACATCCCGTGACAGTACGTACCTACTGAACAAATTGAATCGTGAAAAGTTCAATGGTTTTCTGACTGTATAGCGTGACTCTTGGTCTCTTGTGTCTTATTCGTTTATGGAAATCATAATGCTAAATCATTCAGTGAATTTCACATCAATCTGAACAATTTTTGACGCTGCGACGTAGGCACTTCTATCGAAAAAATTCTAGCAAAAATTGAATAAAAATTAAATGTGCGGCATACCAACAAGTTTTCCATCAAAATATTTCTTGTTGACGATTCCCTCTTCCTGTTCATCGGTTTTCGAAAAAATAATTTGTGTAAGATATGGTTCGAATTATAGCCCTATTCCGACTCGGGTGAAAAAGTTATATTTTATAATTCGATACAGATTTTCAACCAATAGAAACCCATTATTTTTTCAATCGAGCATGATGTGCATGCTCTGCATTTGACGTTTGTCAAGTCAAAATCGGAAAAGGTATTGAATTTTTGAAGAATACAGCCAAACTTCGATAGTCATAACAAAATGTCTGATACCAGCGATATGGGAGAATCACCTTCGACACCTTCACCGGCAGAAATACAGTTAGAATAATAAAATTTCTCATTTGTCAAATGCATGATTTATTATTTTATTTTGTCAAAATTATTTCTGAGCTCTCCGTAGGCGAGCGGTCTAAGGCGCTGAGATTATGTAAGCTAGTTGGAAGAGACAAGGGTTCGATTCCGATATCGAGTAATCTTTTTTTTTTCAATTTTTGATCTTCTCTTCATTTCTCGTTGTTTTATTTCTCGAAGTAATATCAATAATTACAATTGTAGATAAAATAGCGTATGCAACTCGCATGTAAAGAAAAATTAGAAATTGATAGAGTCTATGTAATAATGTGGAAAGGCACATTTTTTATCTACTCCGAAAAGTTGCTGCGTTAAATGAAAATAGTTACTTGTGAATGAAACACTTCCTATCAGCCAACTTCTCATATAATGTGAATTTGCCTTTCACGAAAATACGAGAACTAATCTATGCTACTATTATAAAGAGGTGACGTCTATTACTTTTTTTGTTTGAAGAGAGTAATCTTCGGAAATACTGATCCGATCATGGAAATTCTTTCTCTACCAGAAAGCCACCCTATTAGAGATTAATATCGGCTATTTTCCAGTATGATTGAACGAAATTTGGAGAATAACAAGCGAGATGTGAATCTCCACCGGTGTGCGCTGACTAATAGTTCGGTTCGACTTCTACACGGACAAAGTCGGCGGCAGAATCTAGTAGAAAGTATATAAAAATACCTATCTTCGGTAACGTTTCCTAGCCGAAACCGAATCCGTTTCCATTTTCGAAAAATAGTCATAAATACTTAAAAAAATCTGTCAAAGATTTCATATAGCATTACGTATAGATTCCAATAATAATTCCAATTTTTTTTCATTGTGGTAGGTTAACCATCCAAAAAACTAAGAATCAAAATGAATGCACTACAAAAAATGACTTTCAAACAAAACATTGTTGTGCTTTCATTGCCTAATTTCGCACTACATAACAGTGTAGTCATTCATGCCCGTGAGGGGATATACATGTAGTATAGTTTGTGTAGTTTATTTTATGGTTCGCACCTATCATAAAAAATTACATTTTTTTTCGCAACTTAACGTTTCAGTTTTCGCAGTTTTTGTCTAGCAACCATAGTATATAATCAGAATATAACGAAATTTTCTCCCAAATCCTCATACTATTGGCGAAGGGTCTGCGAATAACCAGGCTGCTCCTGATGTATGGCGTAGGGAGTAAGTAACAAGGCCTACTTGATGCTGAAAGACTTCGTGCGAAATCGTACTTACATGTCGTATTTATATATAAATATATATATATATATATATATATATAAATATAAATATATATATATATATATATATATATATATATATATATAGTAGTATAACTAGATAGTAGGGTCTGCAGCGTTGTAAAAGAAGACTCTTTAAAGTTTTTCCAAGCTTTCGGAATGTTATTTATTCCATCATCAGGGACTACAATATAAAATGTCATATAAAATGTAAAATTCAAAAAATATAAGTACTTATTGAATTGCATATTGTTCAATAAACTGCATTTATTATTATTATATAAGTACTTACATCTTTGTTGAGGATGTTTACATATATGTTGTGTTTGAGAAATGAATTTCTTATTATCGTTTTGAATAAAACAGGAAGTACAATTTTAGTTTTATAGAACCACAACTGATCGAAAAAACAGATTGTGTACATAGATTCATGGAAACATAATTCATTTTTTTTTATTTCAAAATTTGAAATTTCAATTTGGCAAGTTTTGATGTTTAGAAAGACACTTCATTTGACATTATTATCATGTGGTAAAGTTCTAATCAACGAATCGAACGGAAACCGTTGAGTCGGTCTCATCCATTCCTTAAGATTCTCAAGGAATAAGATGCCCCGACCCAAAAGTCCCACCCGAAACGTGAAAGAACTTTGGTTAGTTTGATAACTGAGTTTGGTTATTCTGTTTAGTTTATTTTATTTTATTCAAGTGAAAGCAAAAAGGAATATATTTCGCTCAAATCGTTAATATTCGTTTTTTTATTCATGGAATCAGTTTCTTGTGATATGAAAGACATTTCTGAGTAATTTCAGATAGATTTGCAGTCATTTCACGTATTTTGCCACTTCACTGATCAATAATACTTCTTATTTATTATTATAAATCTTTTTTTTAATCTGAATGCAATTAATTTTGAAGAAATTTGATATGATTTGTGTATTATTATGCATTATACCTGAAAGTTGTAAGAAAACAAACTGTTCTTCCAATAATAAAGTCAAGCAGGCTAGTTATCCTAAAATAACTGATTGCAGTTTCAATTGAATGTTGATGACAATTCCCATCCGTATTCTGTACAAAAATCCCTTGTTTATAACTCCCAAAAAAATCAGCTTGATAAACTGAACTACAACATTTGTGTTCGGTATGTACTGATCTGTCAGGACTTCTGTTCGCTTACACCATAACGTGTTTGACAACTGTTGTTTATGACACTTTAAGGTAAAACACGATCAAATTTAATTTGAATGAACACAGTGTTCATAGTACATTCGCTTGAAAAAGATACAGTGTATCGAAACATGTCGCGAAGACATTACATTATGTGGAAATTCAATCATGTTTCACCTTATAGTCTCACAACTATGGTTTCCTTCAAGTAACCGCCACCTCAATAAAAAATTAAACTGTTTTTTATGCATTACTTACATTCCGATATTCAACTACATATAATATGGATCTATTTACACTTAATTATATTACTTAAATGGCCGACTTGATGAAAATACATAAAAATTTCATTGAAAATCAATTGTGTGATTTCCACTAGACAGTTTGCCAAACCGCTACACGTGTTTCACTATAGAATAGCTTCTGTAGGCCTGAAAAAGCTATTGTGTAGTAAAGCACGTGTAGCGGTTTGGCAAACTGTCTAGTGGAAATCACACAATAAAGTGTTTTTTTTTGATAACGTCAATTATATTATTAGTTTTGTCTGAAAAATATTCATGAATTAACACTCCACTTCAATGTTACGAATATGATTACACTATTTCAAGCGAAGAGTACTCATAGTTTATTAGTCAACTTTTTTGAATTAATTTGCTTACAATTTTTTTCAATACGGGCCTGTCTCGACTCCACGTGCCGGTCAAAAAGATCGCTGTAGCGATGATATTTCTATCCAACGGTAAATACATTAGCGTTAGCATTGTATATAGACTACCTAGTAGGCTAACGCTAATGTATTTACCGTTGGATAGAAATATCATCGCTACAGCGATCTTTTTGACCGGCACGTGGAGTCGAGACAGGCCCGTATTGAAAAAATTGTAAGCAAATTAATTCAAAAAAGTTGACTAATAAACTATGAGTACTCTTCGCTTGAAATAGTGTAATCATATTCGTAACATTGAAGTGGAGTGTTAATTCATGAATATTTCTACAAATACGCATGAAAAAAATCTGGCCTGAATAATTCAGTGATTTATACAAAACTAATAATATAATTGACGTTATCAAAAAAACACTTTATTGTGTGATTTCCACTAGACAGTTTGCCAAACCGCTACACGTGCTTTACTACACAATAGCTTTTTCAGGCCTACAGAAGCTATTCTATAGTGTAGCGGTTTGGCAAACTGTCTAGTGTGGAAATCACACAATTGATTTTCAATGATATTTTTATGTATTTTCACCAAGTTGGCCATTTGAGTAATATAATTTAGAGTAAATAGATCCATATTATATGTAGTTGAATATTGGAATGTAAGTAATGCATAAAAAACAGTTTTATTTTTTTTGAGGTGGCGGTTACTTGAAGGAAACCATAGTTGTGAGACTATAAGGTGAAACACGATTGAATTTCCACATAATGTAATGACTTCGCGACATGTTTCGATACACTGTATCTTTTTCAAGCGAATGTACTATGAACACTGTGTTTATTCAAATTAAATTTAATCGTGTTTTACCTTAAAGTGTCATAAACAACAGTTGTCAAACACGTTATGGTGTAAGTGTAAGCGAACAGAAGTCCTGACAGATCAGTACATACCGAACACAAATGTTGCAGTTCAGTTTTTCAATCGCATCTCGGATCAGGATTTTCTATCACGTGACCTGAGGTGTATCGAACAATTCTACCTGAGGTCATTTATTGTGAGCTCTGAGCGCTAACTTGGCCCCAAGCTGTCGTTTATAATAAATCGAAGAGATAGAGTGCTCGGAGGGAGCGAAAGCATAGGTGACCGAAGCGTGCATATAGAGGAGGGTTTAAAGACATACTTTTATAATAAAAAATTTCAATAGAAATTCAACTATGCTGTAAGATTGATAATTTTACATTGTTAGTACCTATTCGAGTTTTCATTGATTTCGAAACAGTCTTACAATACTTATAAATTAATGTTCTTAATAAAAATTTCAGTATATACTGTCTATGTTCTCTACAGGCTTCATTGATGTGCCACCAATTGGGAAGTCGCTTTACCAATTTTTTTTTGTTATTTTTTCTAAACCCTTGACCACCTTCTTAGTTATATGCATTGTTCGATATTATCGCTAAACTCTTTCATGCAGATTTTTGTGAAATTCTTCATCAGTTGAGTTGGAGTTTTCAAGGAATTTTCATTCTCTACATTGAAATTTTTATAAAATATGAGTAACTCATCCTTATTTTCAAGATTCTCATCCCCTTCTAAAATTTGGCAACAATATTGACAATGATATTTTTTGATGAGCTTTTTCACCAGATATCCTGCAAAGTAGCTAACAGAACAATTCTCCAAATTGAATGATTCTGTTGTTATAGGATGAACATTTGAGGAGGTACTTACTAGAAGAATCAGAGTCAAAAAAATATCATCATCATCGTTCGAACCTGAATTGGCACATTTTGCTGGTTTCATATCAAATTACTGACAATATTGATTTTGAAACCAGCTCGGAAAGATTTTACAGTGGGATTTCTGTTATAGCCCCCTTTCTGCCTATATATTGAAAACTGGTTTTCAAGAGGGTATTGTATAAGCCTTCCTGTAAATAAATATGGAAATCCATTTTTTTGTTGTTGTTCGAAAACTAGTTTGATGGCGGTAATAGTTTGCAAAAATTTTCTGAAACTGGGAGGTTTATACAATTTACCCTTTTTGTCAACTTTGAATAAATTTTCGAATAAACCATATCCTGCATTTATAGCCAACAATACTTGGCGATTTTTGTCACTGAGTGCTCTGTTATATGGGTTGGCATTTTTGAAACGTGTACTGTTGAGAGCATCAAATAAATCATTCATGGTTTTCACAAAATATGCAGTATTTTCAGCTATCATAGAAACAAGTTCCCCAGTTCTCAGAGCAACTTTCAGCGCAGCTGCTGTACTGTTGCTCAAGAGCTGGGCTGCTAATTTTACACTCATTTTCTCGAATGAGTTAGGGTTCAAATGCTTTTCTGTTAGTTTTAGGAGACATTTACCTGTTTCGCTCCAATTATCTATCTCATAAACTTTTCTAATGTCTGAAAATTGTATAATTTTGTCTCCACTGATGAAATAATTAATCAAGAAATTATTTTTAACGCACTTCAATAAATGGGGCACATCATACAGGGCAAAATATTTTTTTTCGTTGAAGATAAAATGAGGTTCTCTTGGGCTAACATTTAAATTTTTATATAAGTTCTGATTCACTGTAGAGACATCGCATACAACACCAAATGGAGGTGATTTTTCTACTCTTTGGTAGATTACCATTCCAGGGGGTTGGGATGTCAAAGAAGTTTATTTTCAGTTTTTGATTGTTTGAAGTATAGGCATTTTATTGGTTATATTACCATGGACGGAAGCTTTTAATGAAGAATTAACGTTGTTCTCTCGGAATTCAAACAACAAACACTTGCAGTCGGCAAAAATTCTTACAGAAACTAGACCTTATGTATTAATTTTTTATTACAAAAATCAAACCAATCACCCCCGTTCTCTGGGATATTTGAATAAACTTCATATAAATATCAACTATTCGTAAATTGTGAACAATAATAATATTAAACACAACAAATATATGAATATAATCCAAGTGAAAGGTACGGTAAAGCTACGAAACAGCCGATGCCGGTCCTGTTACAATCCAGTCTGTCGGGTGTAACGAAAACAAGCGATTTTCAACCTTAATAAACGTCTGCATCCATTCGACGGTGCTGCCAACTACATTTCGCCTCCATCGTCCTCCAATAATAAGTCCATAAGGTGAGCCTACTATGTAATCTAAATACAATGGCGTTAGCCTACTAGGTAGTCTATATACAATGACAGAGCTGAACCGGAATATTACAGATCCCATTAGCGTGGGACCACTCATGGAAATTGAAATAGATAGATTTGTTTTGTTGCTTCGCCTAAATATACAGTGAAATTAGTAACTTTGTTACACCGAGGAATAATTACGAATTTCAATAATTTTTTGTTTCGAAATTGCTAAGGGCAAATAATATGAGAGTGGGGTGAGTAATGAATTTGCCTAAAAATAGTCCTTGAATCTTTGAAAAATGTAATTGCAAAATTCGCCCGAAGCTATCAAAGCCACAGGTTTGTTTCAAAAAGAGTTGATAAAAAAAATCCATGTTGGCCATTCATCGATCATTCGATGGTAATCATCGTTTCGACATGTCAAATTGTCAAATATTTATAATTTGGATCATTATATCATCGTCTGGGCGAGAATCAATAAATCCTGTTTTTTTCTAAAACGCAAGGAGCAAAAAATATGAAACTAAGGTAATTAATTAGCTTTAATCTGAATCTTGAATATTACTATTTACAATCTTTGGAAAATGTTGTTATTGCAGAAATGGCTCTGCTGACTTCGCCCGAAGCTAGCAAAGCCACAGGTTTGTTTTAAAAAAAGTTGATCAAAAAAATTCAATGTTGACCATTCATTGATGATTCGATGGTAATCATCGTTTCGACATGTCAAATTGTCAAATTTTCATAGTTTGGATCATTACATCATCGCCTGGGCGAGAATCAATAAACCCTGTTTTTTCTAAAACGCAAGGAGCAACATCAACATCAATTCAGCATTAGTTCAACGTTCAACATTTAGATAGAAATCAGTTTTGATGCCAGATATATCGATGAAAACAAGGGTGACGAAGACAAACTGTAAAATGGATTCATATATGAGATGAATATTCATTATAATATATCGTAGCGCCGTCGCCGGATTAGTTTGTCAAGCCCAAGTGAACGCTAGCCTTAATGTTGTAGATTGTAAATGGGTGAATAAGAAGAAGACAAACAGTGATGGTGGTAAAAGGTATTGTGAAAGACTTGTAGCCAAGGGTTATACTCAGAAATTTGGGGTCGACTATTGTGAGTATGTTTCTCCAGTAGTAAGGCACAATACTTTAAGAATCTTGATTGCTTTATCAGTCAATAAGTTGTATTTACTTCAGACAATGAAGTATATCTAATTGATTGATTGAGTACAGTTGGATTTAGAAATTAGCCATTACGATATTATGACAGTTTTTTAAATGGTGTTTTAAGGTAAAACACCCAATAGTTGACATATTTAAATTAACTAGATTAGTTAGAAGTGAATCTGTTAGTAAAAAGTTGAGTATGATGCTTTGCAATTGCAATAAATCATAAAATCAGAGATAGAGATCATAGTTTGATTGAGTAATAAATCTTATTAAAAATGCTAATAACTGACATCATTGAAATCCAAATTTTCACTAGTTGACATATGATTTTACCAATAGCTGACTTTTCTCATGTATTGTTTGTTTTCTAGCATGTTTTTGTATGTTACTGTAAAAAAAACAGAATTTTTATTTTCTTATGATGGAGAAATAAATAGTTGACACTGTTAACACCAAAAATTGACATGTTAATGAAATAAAGATTCACACTGTATACATAAAGTATACAAGTGATATACTACAATAAAAATTAAATTTTACCATCAACATCAATGTCTTTATCAAATTCGTATTTCAACGATCACCAGCAGCACTTTTTTTTGGGGAATTCAATTTATCCAATATTTGGTCGAGACTAATGATACTGATCACTATCATTTAGTTTAAACACTTTTTTATCATTTTCAAACTGCTTCATTCCAACAACTTCAGCTTCATCGTTTGGGAAAATGGATTGAATAACGCAACCATACCGATGTACTTTTTTCTTGCCAGGAAAAGAAACAAGAACATAGTCGCCTTCTTTGAGTTGCAACTTGTTTTCATCGTTTGAGTCACTTGCATCCATCGTTTGAGTCACTTGCATCCATCGTTTCTTGAAAACTAAAATCATCTACACTGTCACCTGATTCTACCCCTTCCTCATCTTCACAGGTTTCTGAGTCCGAAAGTGACACCACCTTTGGTTTCTTTTCCCTCTCTCTTTCTGACTTTTTTTCAGCTTTCAACTTTTCACGCTCAATCTTCTTTCTTCCGCTCTTTGTTTCTCTTGTTCTTCTTGTTTCTCTTTTGCATTTTGTTTGTCTTCTAGGTATTTCTGATATTTTTTGGAAGAGACTACCGCTGGCACTTTCTCTTTATTGAGTCTTTTTTTAATTTTCTTCGGTTTGGGATCTTCGAAAAATAATGCCCGCTTGAATGGGGTTGGCAAATTTGGCGAATTACTATCTTTCAATATAGATTGATCGTTCAGAACTGGTGATTGTAAATCAGGAAATGTAGAAATATTTAATTCCACTGAAGTCCCAGGTTTCAAAGGAGATCCGTGAATTGTAGTATCTCGTATCACAGACACTTTCATTATTTTTGTTTGATCTGTGTCGAAGACGTGTGAGCAAGCTGGTAATGTTCTTAGTTCACTCTCATCAACAGAATTGGTTGTCAATGAGGAAACTTTTTCAATAGGTGCTTCTACCCTACTGGCAGTTTCTTGTATGGCATTCACTCCTTGATCATAACTGGAAAGTTTGTCTTGAAGTTGATTTATGCCGATGTCATCAGAACAAGCCAGTAATGTTCTTGGTTCAATCCTATTAACGGTCTTGCCTGTCAATGAGGGAACCTTTTCGTTATGTGCATCTACACTACTGGCAGTTTCTTGAACTGCATTCAACTCTTGATCATTACTAGAAACTTTGCCTTCAAGTTCATCAATGTCTCTACTAATTTGTTTGAACAATTGAAATAAGGACGAATCTATTTCTTTTTCCAGGTATTTTTCTATAAAACATTTGCCATTTTCAAGTCTCTTTAGGTTTTGTTCCATTTAAGTTTCAGTGCTACAGATAGTGGAATTGAGTTGTTCTGCGGTTGAAAACTTCACAGCTTCTGGATTCCATGGCACCAATCCACAGGTTTCGAAGCCATTCTTTGAAACTTCTGGAGTTACTCTTTCTATGATAGCATACATGCATGAATATGGCAACATGGTGAGAGACGAGTTATTTTACCGTGAATTGGATAAACTGAAAAAGTGCGATTTTTCGATATTTTGATGAAAAAGAAAGTGCCAAGCAATTTCAAACTGAGTGAGGATACGATAAAAGCCATTAGTTATGAAGACGGTGAATTTTACGAGGCCCAGAGCGAAATCAATCAGAAATTATGCGACGACGAAGTAAGGTTAGTTCCATCTCAATCACAAATGAGTGACCTCAAGTGTGCCAAAATTGAAGTAGCCTACTTGAAAAAGCTAAATCGCGAGCAAGAAAAAGCACTAGTGGACAAAGATTTGATTATAAAACTATTGAACCAAAATTATTTTCGAGGTTCCACAAATTGCAGTGTTGACACTGTGAGTCCACCGTCCGACAACACCAGATCTTCAAATTCTGGGAATTCACTGGTAAAAAAAAGTGCTGAAATTAAAGAAACACAACAGCCCAGTACATCTAAAGCTATGATTTCTCACAATAATGTGGGAGAAACCTCAACCAAATCAACTACTTCCAGAGTTATAACTACAGAACAGTTGAACACTGGAATCAAAGAGGCACAAAAACAAATTGCTGCCACGACGCTCACAAATTCTCCTATTGTGAACAGCAACGACGAATGGAAAAAGTCAGCAACAGAGGAAGAAAAAATAAAAAAATTGCAATTATTGGTACCAAGGCAAACGAATCAAACTCGATTTTGTTAGGAGTTCCCAAACCGGCTGTACTTCATATTTCCAGAGTTAGTCCAAGTACTACACCAGAAGTTCTCAAACAATATTTGGCTTGCCACTTTCCGGAGGTCACCTGTGAATCTCTGCAATCCAAGCATCCCGAAAAATATTCTTCTTTTAAGGTAACTATTCACGACAAACATTTAACTAAGGCAATGAATCCATCAATCTGGCCGGAGGATGCTTGCGTTCAGCGTTTTTTATTCCGAAACGAAGAGAAAATCATCAGCAAGTTATTTTTAATTCAAGAAATTTGAGTGAGGAGATTACTCAATTTGCTACCTTATTGCATGTTAACATACTATCATTATCCAACAAAGTAGATGGTCTTGAGCTATTTCTTCAAGAAAATCACTTTGATATCATTTGTATTAGCGAGCATTGGTTGAATGAAATGAATTTAAAAATGATTAACTTTGGTAACTTCATCCTACAGTTTCATTTCAGCAGGAAAAATTCTATGCATGGGGGAGTTTGTATATTTTTAAAATCTAATCTAAGTTGCAAAGTACTTAATCTGAATAATTTTTCTGAAGAGATGCATGCCAAGTTTTGTGGTATCGTTATAAAACCTCATAACATAGCTATAATCACTGTGTATAGGTCATGTTGTAATGGCCAGTTCGAGATGTTTATAAAAATTTTTTGTGACATGATGGATTTCGTGTCAAGTTCGTATGAAAATATAATTGTAGCGGGATATTTTAACATAGATCTAAATAGTGACTATAAATTCTCTCAGATTTGGAACGAGACAATGAAATCCTACGATCTGAAAGTCAATATATTGCAAGTCACAAGAATGTCTTCGAATTCATCCAGTCGCATTGATAATATTCTGACGACTCCTTGTTTCGATGTGGGGAAAGCCGGAGTGATTGATCTTTGCATGTCTGACCACTTGGGCCAATTCATTCATATTGTTTGTGATAATCATACTAACGATTCTTAGACCAATAACCAAAAAAGGTTTTGAGAAACTTAGGATGGATCTCTTAGATACCGACTTGAACATCTCAAACAGCAGTGGAGATACTCCACATGTTGTGGCTAATCTCCTCACTAATATATTACACAATTCGATGTGTAGGAACTTTCCTGAGAAAAAACAGGGAACTATCTATAAAAAGCCCGTGCCGTTTTTCAATGAACACAATGAATTTTTTAGACCCTTTTCTCAAACCTAAAGATTCCTTATTTCTTGAGCTGGTTACAATAAATGAAGTTTTATCAGCGATAAGGAGTCTTAAAGATTCCCCTTGTCTGGATATGTACCTTTTGGGTAGCAGGATAGTGAGAGTGATCATTGACATATCAATAGAACCCTTAACTACTCTTACCAATATGTGCTTTAGCAGTGGGGTATTTCCAGATTGCTTTAAGGTATCCAAGGTTATACCAATTTTCAAAAAAGGAGACAGAGACATACCAGACAACTATAGACCCATTTCCATAGTACCGACAATGTCGCTTTTTTGATAAAAATAATACAATTCATTCATGTCAGTATGGCTTTAGGCCAAATTGCTCCACTGCCCAAGCCGTTGGTAGAGTGATAGAGAAGGTGGTCGAGGGTTTTGAGTCGGGTGAGCAAACAGGGCTTACACTCTGTGACTTGTCCAAGGCCTTCGACTGCGTCTCCCACAAACTTCTGTTAGCAAAGCTCGAACACTATGGAATAAGAGGCATTCCACTGAATATTATAAGGTCATACCTGACGAATCGTCAGCAAATTGTAGTGGCAAATGAATCTTTGTCGCAAAAAGCTATTATGGAACACAGGGGTCTGTCTTTGGACCTCTATTATTCATTATATACGTGAATGATATTTTTCACTACCTACTGCCTGATAAGTGTATCGCATTTGCTGACGATACCTCACTCATTAACTCTTCCCAGAGCAGTCTTACTCTCGAAACGAGCATGGTGACCACAGCGGCTAGAGCTGAGCACTGGTTCGCAATAAACGAATTTGAAATGAACAGAGATAAAACTCAGAATATTATTTTTTCCCCTAACAGAACAAATATAAACGGATCCTCCGTCAAGTTACTAGGGATTACCCTAGATGATGGGCTCAAGTGGACTAATCATATTGATAGCCTGTGTACTCGACTCTCTAGCCAACTTTTCCTTTTACGTAAATTGAAAAATGTTGTAGTTGAAAGTGTTCTGTTAACTGCATACCATTCTCTCTTCCACTCACATATATCCCACGGCAACTTTTTATGGAGAAATTCCAGCCATGCCATCAGAGTATTCAGACTTCAAAAGAGGGCTTTGAGAATAATTGGTGGTGCACGCTACGATCAACCATGTCAGTTCCTTGCATATACATTTTCCAGACACTCCTCGAAATACATAAAAAAAATGCCAATTCAAGTTAAACTCAGACTTCCATACTTATCCAACCCGTTTTAATAATCAGGTGAGACCTAATAAGTTCAGACTGAAAACATCATCCTGTAACTCACTCGATGTAAAAATTTATAACAAGTTATCTGACGATTTGCAAAATCTCGCCACTCATCTCTTCACGAAGAAAATAAAAAATATTGATTGAAAATTGTTTTTATTGAATCGAAGAGTATATGAAACTCGACAAACTTCATTAGAAGTTGATAATAATTCGCAAACAAAGCAATAAGATATCTATTTTTTGTTTTTCAATTCGACATAGTATAAGTTTTTATTACATGTACCTGTACATGGAGAATGTACAATTTATTTTAAATTCATCAGTATTTTTTTATTATTTATATAATACAATAGTGCGTTTCATGTATGTATTTTGATGTATGTGCGTATATATTTCATTATCACAAAAATTGTATATCCTACTTGCTACTCATGCATTTGCATACGTAGTCAATTATACGAAGGTTCTGTTTTTCGATTATCTAGTATATTGTTCGAATCTAGGCCTAAATATTGAATTTTTACACTGTGTACTCTGTACCAATTGGTTTTACTTGTCATAAATGTATTTGCATAACATGACCAAATAAAGTATCGATCTATCTATCATTATTGAGTAAAGAACAAAAGTGTATTTTTCTCAGAGTTGGATCGTTTTTATTATCCAATCTCCATCTATAGACTTGGTCTTTCCAGTCAGCTTTTAGGGTTCTAAATACAGCTACGTCCATTGGTTGTATCTTATGTGTAGCGTTGGGGAACAGCGCGACCAGGATAATGCCATTTTCTTCGCAGAAACGGCTTGACTGTAGGGTTGAATGCGAAGTGTGCCCATCTATGAAGAGAATTGTCGGTCAAACATTTTTTTTCTCCAGTAACCAAGAATGAAAGACGTTACCAAGAAACTCAAAAAATGTTTCCCCCGTCATCCATCCTGTGTCAGATTTTCCTATTCCCTAATTTTCAGGAACACTAGAAGAAACCTCCCGTGGAATTCTTTTATATTTGAACACGACTGATGGAGGTGCCAGATCACCAGCAGCTTATATGTGATTAGGACTGTGAGGCACTCTTTTTCATCACTATTTAATATCTGATAAACATTTTTCTCTCTCTTTTCAGCGAGCACTTTATTCCCCTTCGGATTAAGAAAAAAATGCTGCCTCGTCTGCATTAAAAACCCTACTAGGTTCCTTCAAAATATCGTCCATTTTCTCGGACGTAAGATATTCATGAACTTCCTTTGCCCAGGCTTCGATTTGGGATTCTCCTACATCAGACCTGGTAATCGTTAAATTTTGGGGTGTTCTGATGCTAATTTCGGGATTTCGTTTTAAAAAACCGGCATACCAGCTGTTGCCAGGCTTGTTTTCTTTGAATGGATTATCTCTTTTCAGTTCCATCATTAGCCGTTGCACGCTTTCTATGAGTTGGTGTTTTTGTATAGGAAACCCTGCTCTTGCCATCTTTGATTTCAGGAGACGAGTAATCTTTCTTCTTCTTGTCGTAAGTAGGAATCGCGTCCCATTTTTCTTTGTACTGGTGTTTTCCCTCGTACTTTGTACAACAGAGTTACTCTTGAAACTTTATGCTTTTTTGCTGCCGTAGCGACAGGCATTCCCCTTTGGACATCATTCATAGCAGCTGTCATTTGCTGCTCTGAATATTTCAGAAAAGTTTGCTTTGTTAGCATACTTCACAGAGATTCCTGCGCATAAAAATTATTAATTCTGTGCCAAGATGGGTGGGATAAGCTGTACCTACCCCAGTCAAGGATACAACAACAAATTATAATGAAACAGTATATCAATTTTGTCACTGGAACATGAAAAAAAATATTTCACATGTTGAGTCCTATTCAAGCTGATAAACCATTGAATAGAGTGCTCTGAATTGTTAGCAAAAAAATTAATTTTTGCATACCCATTCTTAGTAACATGTTCTTTTGACTTATCTGATATAGTTTTACATGCCAACAGAAAATTCATCATTATATTCAGTGAATATTTTGAAATAGGGGTAGATTTAGAAGTATGGTACAAATTTAATTTATTTCGGATGAAAGTATTTTGAAATTTATTTCTTCTGATCCCAATTTATTGGTGTAGATTTACCTTCATCTCTTTTCTTATATATAGATTTTCCAACAGTTTTATGTTTCAGACATAGGCACACAGATCTCATCGTCTCTATCCAAGAATACGCCAAGAAAAATCCACCTGAGAAATAGAATACGACATCGTAGGGGGAACTCTACAGATCGGATTACCCCTGCCGACAGAAACATTTCGGACGAAGAAGTTGTGGAATTTGTGAAGCAATTTTGTTCACCATATTCAGCAAATTTTTTGAAAGCTCAAATTGAACATATCGCTAAATCTAAAAAAGGTTCATGGTACTCCAATGATTATAAGAAGTCCGCATTAACAATATATCTCCTAGGCCCTAAAGTTTATAAGTATTTATCAGGAATCAACATAAACATTATCAAGAGTCACACGAAATTGGGGTATCAGCAATGGTTTCAACGATTTCATATTTTCCACATTGAAAATCAAGGTGGAAATGTTTCCTGAGAAGAACAGACATTGTATTTCATTCATGGACGAAATGTCGATCAAATCTAATCTGTTTTATAATATCGAAAGTGATGAAATAATATTTCATATATTTCTTCCATTCTGAAAAATCATTTTCATTTTAATGTTCTTTATTGTTGATATACCTAGTCCAATATGATGCATTCTTTGTTCTTTAAATAACCCCTAATAAATGTACCATGAACTAGGTAGTAATATATATGAAAATTTCTCTAATTGTATTGCAATTATCTAGTTTCTTCATTAGCATGTTTTTTGTTTGTACTCTGAAAAGTAATTGGGTGGCTTGAAAACTTATGTTCAGAAGATTACCTAATGTATTTTGCTTCATATTTCTTCAACATGATGTATTCTTGAATCTGAAATTAGGATATTTCAATCGGTCCTGTTGAAATTATTCAGCATTGATTGATGTTTGGATTTGTATCATATTTTTTCGTTCTTTAGTTCTGCTTATGTTAACGAAACTTATTATCAATTTTGAAAATATCAGAAACAGGTATGTAAAGATGTTTTCTCAACAATATGCATATATATGTATTACTTTATTTATTTATTTATACTGATAACAAACAGACTAGATCTAATAACATGCACCAGTTTAATACATAAAAATTATATGCTATGTAATGTAATGAAATAACAAAAGTGAAAAAAACATCTCAAAATGAAAGTGTAATTTGCTTTTGCACATATATTATTCCTATGACCACCTATTTTATTAAACATCAACGATGAAATTCAAATCTAGCATAGGACGACAGTAAAATTTATCACACAGGAATCATTTTGTATAATAGATTACCTACCAGTTGCAATAAAGAAATACGGAAAACTCTGTTTCAAAGCCAACTTAAAAAATTGGCAATTTTTCATCTATTTTTTCGCTACCATAATTTTTTTCATTTACAATGAAAGAGTCTGATTTCATTGGCTTTTTTTCCCCTACGATGTATAATCTTCTCAGAGTAATTTTTTTCCCTTCTATAAACTTTGTGAGTTTCTTGGGAAATTTAAAGTTATTATCAATTATGTGAACATCAGATTGTGTATATTGATTTGCCTGACTAATCTTACATTTCGCTTTAGACAATCTGTGTTAATATTGTTTCTATAAAAGGTGCACATGAATTTACAATAACTTTCATGTTAAAATATAGAAATAACGATAATTATCGTTTATTTGAAAAAAATGTCAATAAGTTAGTACTTATTATAAATACAACTTGTGCTGAAACCATGTTTTCATTTCACAACAATGCAAAAATGCAACTGTAAACATGTTTTGTTTATTACATGTTTGATATTTGGCTATGCAATCCGTTTCTCAAAAATGTGTATGAAAGCTTACCCTATGGGAATGAACTCCACTGTTGCTTTTTAGTGTCGAATGCTCGTTCGATGTTTTCGTGATTAACACTCCATATTTTTCAATCATTTTTTTCATCACGAGTTCTTAGAATTTTGGTATTTCCGTAAAGTTAATGTCGTTTGAAGAGTAAACTCTCTGTCTTTGCCAAATATAAAATTGGCATTCGGTCATTCTTTCAGGTAATGAATAGAATTTCGAATCTATTTATCAACAAAATAATTCTTTCAGAATTAATTGTCGGTAACCTTTCTCAAATAAATCTCATTCTGGACGTGTTTTCTTCTATTTTGGAAAATCGAACAGCTTAGTCGATCTGCTTCAAACTTTCAATACAGTTTTTGTGTGAACTATATCAATAAGGAAGAGCAATTAGTAATTACATCTGTAAATCTTCAGAATTCACGGATTTGACGGCTCATTGACAACCGTGCGGAAAGTACAGAGAACCAATAAGCAGTGGAAAATTATAAATTACCACTCTTATCATAAGCAATCCATCAAAATAAATTCAGTCAAACAAATAAAACATCGTATACTGAGTTTTTCCTGAGACATACAAACTCTCGAAAATTAAAAATGAATTTTAAATTACACTCTTTCTTCTTTTTGGCGTATGCTATATTCTTTGAACGTTACAGAATTTCTTGTAAATTTAAACATCAAATAATTGTAAAGTGTTTTTGGATATTCGAATGGTAATTTCCGAAAAAAGTTGAATACGCCGTGTTTCATCTTCAGATTTGCGAACAGTGAACCGAATTCAATAGCGCACATTATTATTATTAGGAGTTGAAATCACGGGCTGGATTCCTCAAATTCTCGCAGTTTTGCAGAGCAGTTTATATCAAGTTTGCAAGCGGCGTGCGGTGTATTTCTCATGAAATCGTTGGGGGGCGTGGCCTATCAACTTCGGGCGTGAAACTGCAGGATGCGCACTCGTCTAAAAAAAATGAAACTGTGGGACACGAACATCAAAGGGACCGACCGAAAGTGAAATTACTGGTTCTCCTTTACTGTGGTAGCGATATTGATGTGATATACTCAGACATCATGAACAACATTATAGAAAAAGTCGACTCTATTTCACCATAATCTCAGTTTGTGGTAAACAGAACAAAGTTCCATGGTACAATTCTCAAATTGCCAACATAACTAGAGACAGAGACAAAGCCTATAAATAATTCAAGAGAGCCAATACAGAAGAGGATAAACTATTGAAATGGACTATGTACAAAAGTTTGAGAAATGAGGTTGTTAACCTACTGAAAAAGAAAAAATCAGAATTCTATCAAAATGAAATCCTGAACTGTGCAAATGATTCAAAAAGAATGTGGAAAACGTTAAAATCATTAATAAAACCTGATTATAATTCTATTCCTAATGAAATTGTATTTAATTTTCAACACAACCATTATTGCAAAATCGAATCAAAATAAAGCTGAAAATTTCAATATTTTTTTCATACAAAGTATTTCTGACATTAGAGCCACTATTCCCGCATCTCCTCCATGGCCCAACATTGATTTACCTGTCATAAACAACTCGATGACACACTTTAATCCACTCACAATGCTAGAAATGAAAAACATTGTAAATAATATTGATAGTAAATGCAACTCCCAAGTAATGAATAATAAAATACTAAAAAGTATAATGAAAGTCATAGGTCATGTGATCTTAAATTTTGTCAATACATCGCTCACAAGGGTCAATTTCCAGGAGACTTAAAAACTAGTACTATCTTTCCGGTACCAAAAATCAGTTATACCATTGAAGCTAACAATTTTCGCCCAATAAATACATTACCAGCATTAGAAAAAGTGTTGGAAGTGGCTGCTTATAATCAGGTTCGTGATTACCTTGATAGTAATAAACTTTTAATGGAATATCAAACCTTGACTAAATGGAAGATAGCAGTAGATAACAATAAGTATGTATTAGCAGTTTTCCTTGATTTCAAACGAGCTTTTGAAACTATTGATGTTCCAATACTACTCATGAAGCTTGAATATTATGGTTTAAGGGGAAAAGTACTTCAGTGGTTCAGAGGCTATTTATTAAGTAGATCCCAATGTACAAAAGTGAATGACTCTTTATCACATGCTAGAAATATAACAACAGGTGTTCCCCAAGGGAGTGTCTTGGGACCCCTTTTGTTCATTTTATATTTATAATGATATTGTACATACTGAGAATTTTGAATTTATCAACCTGTTTGCAGATGATACGATGCTGGCTGTAAGTAATTATAATCTGCCTGAAGCTGTTAATAAAATGAACAAGCATTATCAAAAATAACAACCTTCCTCAATAAACTCAAGTTGAAAACTGATAAGACAAAAGCAATGATAATAACAATAAAGTACAAATACAATCTTATCAACTTGAATACAGTGAACTTGGAAATTTTCGGCGACTCAATTGAGATTGTTGAACAATACAAGTATCTAGGTGTCATTATAGACAATAGCCTGAATCTCAAACAACACTACCAATATATTTCTAACAAAAAAGCACAAACATTTTTCTTCTTTAATCGTATCAGCAAATTTTTAACTTTCGAAACATCAATTACAGTTTTCAGAACAATAATTCAGCCCCATTTTGAGTACTGCCCTACATTATTATCACTGCTTGATACTAACTCTTTAGCATCACTACAGAAACTACAAAACAGAGGAATGCGAATTCTCCTGAGATGCAATAGATATACCCCCATTATATATAACAATGCTTCGGATATTGGACTGGTTATCAGTAAAAGATAGGTTGTGTTAGTTTTCAATGATATTTATATTCAAAATGTCAAGAAGTCTAGCTCCCTCATACTTTGACCAATTTGTTCTATACAGGCATGATGTACATAGCTACCACACAAGAAACAGTAACAGCTTATGCCTACCCCGAACTAACTATTCAAAAACAATGAATTCTCTATTCCATAAAGGCTTCCTAGAATATAACAAACTTCCAGACCAATTGAAAAACTGTAACACTTTGCCCAATTTCAAACAGAACCTAATGAAATACCTTAAGGTGAAGTACAATGCTCAGAATGTACAAAAACACTGTAATCATTGAATTGTAAAACTACTACTATTCATTAATATTTGTAAATTAGGATGTACCTAATTGAAAATAAAGATTATGATTATTATATAATAAACTACTTTAAATCATTAGCGTTGAGAGAATTCCGAACACATATCGCAAAACCAAAAATTGCACTAATATGAATATTTTTAAAAACTTACGTTCTTATGGTTTTCCTTTAAAATTCACTAAAATAGCTTCGACAGTTAACAAACTATAAAATAGTTGCCACCATTGTGGGAAAAAATGGAAGATATATCATATATATATATATATATATATATATATATATATATATATATATATATATATATATTATACATATCAACAGACGGCGTTATGTGGCCTAACTACGCGTAAAAAACTCCGAAACTTTTAACTGACGTCTTATTTTGTGATATTTCTGAGAGTGTCAACTATTGGGTGTTTTACCTTATCTGAAGATTTATATATGCATCAACCAGAGGGTTTTCAAATACCTGATTGTAGAAATAAAGTTTGTAAGCTTGAAAAGGCAATTTATGGGCTCGAACAGTCTTTCTTTAATTTGAGTTCAGGAACTTGAATTTTAAAAGATCTGAAATGGAGCATTGTATCTTCATTGAAACCGATGGAAATAGTTCAACTATTATTGCTCTTTATGTTGATGATTCCTTTGCTTTTTCAAATAACCTCGGTGAAACTGACTTGCTGAAAACTACATTGAATAGTAGATTCAAATTGAAATATTTGGGTGAGGCCAAATAATTTCTAGGGGTGAAAATTATTAGAGATGAACAAAAAGGGACTATAATTTTAAATCAGAAAAATTACATAAGCAAAATATTGAAAAGATTCAATATGTCAGATTGTGTGTCTATGTCTACCCCTTTAGAGACTAATTTAGATTTTTTTTAGAGGTTGATATATGTAGTAAAAATATTCCATATCAGCAAGCTATAGGAAGTCCCATGTATTTGGCAGTGCTCACTCGCCCAGATATTTATTTTTCTGTAAGTTTCATGGGTTATTCTGAATATCATTGGAAATGTGTTTAAAGAATATTCAAATATTTACAGGGCACTTAGGTTTAGTCTTTGAGAAAACGAATAATTTTGCTATTGAAGGTTTTGTAGATGCCGATTGGGCAGGTGATAAGCAAGATAGGAAATCATATACAGGTTTTGTTTTCAAGCTACATGAAAGTGTCATATCTTGGGAAAGCAATAAACAAAGAACTGTAGCTTTATCAAGTACAGAAGCTGAGTATATGGCAGTCTCAGAAGCAGCTAAAGAGGCAATATACCTCAAGATTTTTTGGTTTCAATTAACAGGCAAGTCGGATTGTATAGCACTATATAATGACAACCTGAGTGCACAAAACTTGCTGTAATCCATTATATCACAAACGCTCCAAGCATATACGTCACCATTTTATAAGAGAGGCTATATCAAATAAAAATATCAAATTGACTTATGTACCAACCGATGAAATGATTGCAGATGTTATCACAAAAAGTCTAAATATTTGTAAACATGATAAATTTATAAAAGGTATTATAGGTTTATTGAAAGTTCTAGGGTTTGATGTGGTGGGGGTGTTGATTTCTGACATTAAACGTTTATATTTCATGTAGTTGGCAGTACTGAATTCCTATTATATATGTATATGATTGAGTTGTTGTACTGGCAACAATGTACATTTCCTGTTTCCTGAGATTAAACTAGTCGAGTTTGAACAGCAAGCAAGCGTGGTTGTTTCATTATTTCATTCCCATTTCCCAGAGTTTTTCTCACTGCTCAACGTCTTCCTAATAATCTGGATCAGATACTAATCCATTTTGTAGAATTGATAAGTCTTTTTTCTGGTTTCCATTCAATGAAATCAGCTCTAGGTTGTGCCTCTGTAAGGGTTGGTAACATTATGAAATAAAAAAAGGTTTTTGATTTCGGAAGCAGCTTCAACCAGCAAATCGTGTTTAACCTTCATTCCCAGATAAGTCCAAATAATGAGATCACACCAATCCCTATTCGGAATTTCGAAAAGACCTTGAATTTGGTGATGATATGAATGGGTTTTTGAAATTGTTCCCGTGATTTTTTATCCCAAAATTTTAACAACCCCTTGGAGCATGCTGTATCAGGATTTGAATTTCTTCGATAATACGGATATTTCACTTCATCTGAGCCATCTCTTGAAACTAATCCATCAGGAGATCCTGCAATAAATTGATATTGTCTATGGTCTCGGTAGTGTAGTGGTTAGCATATCTGCCTATCAAGCGGAAGGCCGGGGTTCGAATCCTCGCCGGGCCACCGTGCTGGGTAATCGCACGTTAAAAGGTAAGGCTTCGTTGATCCATTGCTCGCACAAGTTTCGACTTTTGAGGGTTGACGTTCGTCAGCTGGTTAACGAAAACGAACAATTTTAGAACAACTCTTAAACCAGATATGTCACACTTCATACAAGTTTGTTTTTCATAAATAGCAATAGCGATTTTTTCATTATCAATTCCATGTTGGATGGCATCATTTTTGAAATTAGAGGTCATTTTGTTAAAAATATTGACCGAACTTCTGTCGTCTCTGCTCTTAAATCCTACCACAATTGGATGCAGTTACACGTTTGCGTCTTTCCTCAAACCACAAATGGGAGAGTCTTTGATCTCTAGCTGCCCCTCTCAATTTAAGTTCTGATTCGGATTTTTCATAATTTTTGTCGAAATATAAATAGCAAGATCGTTTGAAGTCATCAGTCTTGTTGGTATGTGAGAGGTGCTCATTCATGTCCAGTGGAATTTCTTGAACTTCACCATCTTGTATTGAAATTTCACAAAATTTACATTCAAAATCAGCACAGTTTTTCAAATCCTCGATACACACTCGGTGTACCCATCCACTGCATCTTTCACATGCGATCCAATCAGCCACAAAATCCAAATTACCCTCACCACAATAAATGCAAAAATTTGGATCTATGCACACACGTTTGTCAGGCAATAATGAATGAGAATTCTCCAGAGCTTGTGAAAGAGATGTTCCCAAAAAATTATTTTGTAAAACCTTCCCTTTTTTTCCATAGCTCTTGTTGAGCAAGGCCTTGGTCATGCTCTTTTTTAATCGAAACTTTACAACATCTTGATTTGGGAATGTTCAGAGTAGACCCTTCACAAGCATAAAAAATTTACTAAGTTTCCTAATCAATCTACTGCATTTTTGACGCATTACGCCTTTAGCGAGTATGTTCTTAACGATACCAAACCATCTTTCCACAGGAGCATTAGTTGAACGTTCTCTATTATTCAAAAGAATGCCACTCCATGAGGGAGTAAAAGGTGTATAATGTTTTATTAAGTATTGAAAGAATTCTACATGTTTGTACTCATTTTTTGGCCCAACACCACTAGTGTCTAAAATCAATTTGGAGTTGAGCGTCAGCTGTTTGAGGTACTGGCAGAAACTAGTTGATTCAAAAGTTCCCAAGATATCTGAATTGAAATTGATATTAATTTTATTTTCTTTCAGAAGTTTGAAATCATCAAATACGTTAGGTATACGAGCTGGAATATATTTTTAGCAAATATATCTCTCAACCCGCTCAACCGACTAGGGCAGTCGGGCAGTGACTTTAGACCCACCGAACGATTCACTTCAATTTTATTAGATTTCCGCTCAGTTCACTCTATTATAACCAAAAATAATTCAATATTATACTATTAACACGAGTTTTAAAGTGATTTCTGTGAAACCTACGAATGAGTGTGGATAATTTGCTGACAAACAAATTTTCCTGTCGACAGTTACCTTGAGATTTATATAAACACGGTAAACTGTGAAACTGAGTGAGAAATGAATGGATGTTCGTGCCACCATAGAAAAAACTTAAATCAACCCTCATTCGAGGGTAGTTTATACTTGTGATTTTTCGAGAAACTTTGCCGACGGGGGGTATGAAAAGCTGGAATATGAGTGTCAAAAATATGCTTTTTATGCCACCATATATAACACACATAACAACTTCCTCAAAAGGGTAGCTTACTCTTGCCATTTTTCAAAAAACTTTGCCGACGGAGGGTATTCAATTGAAATATTTCACTGAAAAGCTGTAGTATGAGTGTTAAAAACATGCTTTTTATGCCACCATATAGAACATACATACAACCCCCTCAAAAGGGTAGTTTACTCTAGCGATTTTTCGAAAAACTTTGCCGACGGAGGGTAGTCAATTGGGATATTTCATCAAAAAGCTATAATATGAGTGTCAAAAACATACTTTTCATGCCACCATAGAACATCCATAACAACCCCCTCATAAGGGTAGTTTACTCTTGCGATTTTTCGAAAAACTTTGCCGGAAGGTATTCAATTGAGATATTTCATCGAAAACCTGTAATATGAGTGTTAAAAATATGCTTTTTATGCCACCATATATAACACACATAACAATCCCCTCAAAAGGGTAGTTTACTCTAGCGATTTTTCGAAAAACTTCGCCGACGGAGGGTATTCAATTGGAATATTTCATCGAAAACCTGTAATATGAGTGTTAAAAACATGCTTCTCATGCCACCATACAGAACACACAACAACCCCCTCAAAAGGGTAGTTCACACTTGCAATTTTTGGCAAGACTTTGCCGACGGAGGATATTCAATTGAGATATTTCATCGAAAAGCTATAAATATGAGTGTTGAAAACATGCTTTTCATGCCACCATATAAAACATCCATAACAACCCCCTCAAAAGGGTAGTTTACTCTAGCGATTTTTCGAAAAACTTTGCCGACGGAGGGTATTCAATTGAGATATTTCATCAAAAAGCTGTATTATGAGTGTTAAAAACCTGCTCTTTATGCCACCATATAGAACACACATAACAACCCCCTCAAAAGGGTAGTTTACTCTTTGCGATTTTTGGAAAAACTTTGCCGACGGAGGGTATTCAATTGAAATATTTCAGTGAGTGTTGAAACTAGGTCCTCTTCTGTCAATGTTCGAAACTCATTCCATTTCTTGGAAATCATCAAAACGGTCAACTTCCGTCCCACAGACATCCTGGTAAGCTTCGATGTAGTATCCCTTTTCACAAACATCCCCTTAGCAGAGACACTTAGCATTCTGGAAACGAAACATCGAATCTCCCAAGACACGCTCAACCTCATTAGTCATTGTATGTCCAGTACATACTTTCTGTTCCAGGACAAATTTTACAAACAAGTAAAAGGCGCCCCTATGGGTTCTCCTCTTTCGCCAGTACTTGCAAACCTCTACATGGAAGATTTCGAGTCTAGAGCAATTGATACATCTGCACTGAAGCCGACGTATTGGCTGCGTTATGTGGATGATGTCTTTGCTATCTGGCCTCATGGAACCGAAAGCCTCCACACCTTCCTCAATCACCTCAACAATATTCACCCCGATATCAAACTTACCATGGAAATGGAGACGAACAACGCTATTCCTTTCTTAGATGTCCCCATCACAAAATCCAACGATAATTTCACTCATACTGTCTACCGAAAACCCACGCACACCAATAGATATCTTAATGCCAACTCCCACCATCATCCAGCCCAGGTGAGCTCCGTACTGAATTCTCTTATCAATAGATCCATCAAACTCACAGATGACCATAACAGACCCAGTGAGCTGAAGAAGCTCACATCTGGCCTTCTTCAAAATGATTATTCTTACTCCCAGATCCAGAGAACCATTCAACGCCAACACACCCGCTTCTCGCATCCCAAACCACCGGAGGACCCGGCTGAACAGACGCGGTTCATCCGGAAGTTACAGACAGCACATATCCAACCGCGGAAGCCTATCCGAGCATATATATATATATATATATATATATATATATATATATATATATATATATATATATATATATACATATATATATAAAGAACTTCGAAACCATTAGGGGATTTCTGTTGGTGAGGTTGCAGTCAATCTTGAGGATGCCAGGGAGTGGAAAAACTCGTTGGTATTGCGTCAAGCTTTCGGAAATGTTTATTTCCTTCTTCAGGACTTACTAAAAAATTGGGAACGAATTAACAAACAATTTTATAGACCAAATGAGACTACTTACTATCGTGAGTTTGAAAGAAGCTTGTTTCTTCATAACAGTCAAAGCTTGTCGGTCATCATATGCAGATAAAGAACAGTGTAAAAACATTTTAAAGTTGAGTAATATCTTTGAACACTTAATTGTACCAAACAGCATGGTTGAATTATGAGAATTAGTTATAGGTTAGTCACGTGAAGCGTGGTGAAGTTGGTGTATGACAAGTGACAGTTGACAATTTATTCAAGGATTTATATTGACCCATGGAATCAATAGATCTATCGCTCGTTTTCTCTGCCATGGAATTCATGGAATTACAAAAGCTTGTTCGACAGAACCACTGATGCCACGTTTACAATATGAATTTGAGAAATTACGGACTATGGTCAGTAGATGGCGATTAATATCACAAGGATTCATTCGAAATGTTGTGTGAATTATTATTGAGTTTTTCTCACTCCCTGGCGTCCTCAAGATTGACTGCAACCTCACCAACAGAAATCACCTAGTGGTTTCGAAGTTCTTTTTTCATCTGGCCAGTCACGACCAACCCGAGGTTAATATATATATATATATATATATATATATATATATATATATATATATATATATATATATATATATATATATATATATATATATAGTTGCATTGCTTACACTTTTTTCAGCCCTTGACTTATAGTATTCTGATATGATTCAACTCCTTGAAAAAATGATTCAGGTCCGTCTACTCTACACATTCCTCAGTGACCATCACATAATAACATATAATCGGACTTGAAAAGACCCATCTGTGGTTTTCGTAAGAAGATATAGTGTTCACAAGAGGCAGCTATAGCTACCTACTGGAAATTTCAATCCGGAAATGGTAACAATAGAAATGTCCTGATATATAAATCCAAGAGTAAGTTTTATTGAACATAGTTCGCTTCTATTTTAGTGCTATGCTTGACAAAAACTTCCCTTTGATATATTATAACACTCATCTTTCAAATTAACATAAAGGCAAATTGAAATATATTGATACATTGTTATAATACAATAAGTATGTGAAATTACATTGGAATATTACAGGGGACAGTGTGATAGATAGATAGATAGATCTCTTTATTTCCAACAGGTATACACCCAATTACAGAAAATGCTAGAAAGTAATATTTAACATAACGAATTACAAAACGACAAATATAAATAAATGTATATACGTGCATGCAAATAGATAATTGATTATATATTGAAAGCTACAGTTAATAGATATTTAGATAAGTGATTATATATTGAACGCTACAGTTAAAAAACTAAAATGGGAAAAAAAAACTAAGTTTACAATCTATTGATGATACATTCCAAAATATATTTGAGAGTGCTCACATTGATATCACATACATCACAGATCAAATTATAATTAGAACACATTAACGACACTGGTGCCCTGCGCATTACGTTTGTTCGAATATTCTCACAATAAAAGGTCGTCTCACTTCTAGAATTATGGCGAGGAATATGAAAGTTGATTTTTTGTAAAAGTGAGGCACAGGAAATATTGTTGTGCAGTTAATTGTAGAGAAATGATATTTCACCAAAGATACGACGAGTGTGCAAAGAAATTACATCGAATCGATTCAGAAGGATTGAATGATCGATTGCTCTTTGGGGATACGTTCCTGTTTGTTTGAATAGCAGGTATTTCAAGAATTTTCTTTGAACAGCTTCCAAAGAATTAATTTCAGAGTCGTATAAAGGATACCATATCAATGCCCCATATTCGAGTTTGGACCTCACATACGCATAGAAAACTGTGAGGATTGTCCCAACATTGCGAAACTCCCTAGTACTTCTCATAATAAAGCCCATCATCCTATTTGCTGAAGATATAATTTCCTCAATTTGCAGAGAAAATGTGAATTCACAATCAAACTTAATCCCAAGGTCTTTTATCTCCCTGACCCTATTGATGATACTATTATCTATTTGGTAAGGAAACTCTATCATCTCTTTCCTTCTTTAGAATGACATAATGAAACATTTTGAAATATTCAATTGTAGGTGATTGTGGAGACACCAATCGAATACTAAATCTACATCTTTTTGTAAATTACTGCAGTCTCTATTATCTTTGACAACTCTGTATAACTTCAGGTCATCAGCGTATAAAAGTTTCGAACAGGTACTTTTTTTTTTGCTAAATCATCAATAAATAATAGGAATAACAGAGGTCCTAGATTTGAGCCCTGAGGAACACCGGAACTGGGGTTATACAAACGAATTGCCTTCTACCAAATACATGATAATACATTGTGACAATACAGGGACAATAAAATTTACAGTGTGAATTTTGTATTATGTAAAAACACATTATTGATTAGGGTAAATATTACATAAGTTCTGCAAAATTGCATATATTCATCTGCAAGAAATGATAATACTTTCATTGCATTGAAGATTGATTGGTCAGTAATGTTTGATAATTGATAATTTCACATTTTTCGTTGCCTGTCTAGTTTTCAACAAATTTGAAAATTGTTTGCAATATTTGAACGTTTGAGTTCGCAGCAATAAATTTAAGTTATTTTCTCTATGAGTAGAACAAATCGCATTTGTTGCATACCATTCGGAAAGATATTTTTGTACTTTCTTGATAATTTTCTTCTTCAAAGAAGATATTATGTTATTTGTCAAAAATGTTTGTCGAAAACTTTCAGTGCTAACATAGAGGAGTCTTTCAATAATGGTGTCGAAGCTTTCAAATCACTCTCATATTCCAAATCGTAATTTTTATAAAATATCAAAAGCTCTTTTTCATTGTCAATGTCTTCGGAAACTTCCAGAGTAACTTTACAGTCTTCACATTCGGAATGATCGAAACATTTCTTGATCAAATAACCTGCAAAATAATCAAAGGAATGTTTTTCTAATGTGGCATCATAATTCGAATGGACCACAGGACAATTAGAAGAACTAATGGATGAATCCGTTTCTAAGGATGACGATTTTCCTTCAAAATTCAACAAAGCAAGTGATTCATATTCATCTGCTGGTACAAATATATTATCGTCATCATCTGGTTCACTGCCTGCATTGGCACTCCTAGGTGGCTTCATTGAGTTGGTGACTTTATTGATTTAAAAAGCTGATCGAAATGCTTTGAAAGTGGATCCTGAATCAATCTTCCTGTGAATAAATATTTGAAACCTTCATTTCTTTGTTCACTTGCAAATTGTTTCACTGCATTTATAGTTACAGGAAAGCCGTCAAAACTACCAGGTCTTTTTTTTCATTATTTTTTCCAATTTTATAAAGATTTTTCAATAAGTCGTACCCTGCATTTATAGCAGCATATACTTCCGGGTTGGTATCACTCAAAACGTGTGCTATTCAGAGCATCGAATAAGTTGTCCATTGTTACAACAAAGTCAGCTGTATTTTCAGCTGTACTCGAAACAAGTTCACCAGTTCTCGTGGATGTCATTATGGCAGCATAAACATTATGGCTCAATAATTGGGCAGGTAATTTGACATTCATATTTTCAAACGCATTCGGGTTGAGGTGTTTCTCGGTGAGTTTCAACAACGCTTTTCCAGTTGTGCTCTTTTTATCCAGGTCATACACTTTCCTTATGTCGGAAAAGCATATGTACTTTTCATTCAGTACAAAACTACTGTTGATAAAATTGTTTCTTATACATTCCAATAGATGGGGAACATCAAAAAATGCATAACATTTTTTTTTCATTCAAGAAAAAGTATGTGATGAATCACAAACAATGCCTTTTGTTTCCAGTTTTGTTTCAGTTTATCTAAGGCCTTCGTAATGATGCGTATCAACGATTCATAGCACACCCCATCATCCGATACAAAGTAGGCAATAGGAATTTTCCACTTGCTATAAATTCCTCTAATCATTAGAACAAGAGCCTGACTAGCAGGAGAATATTTCCTTCCAAATTCGCCAAGATCATCGAAACAGCCAATGGTGTCAGTTTTTCTATTGTACTCGAAACTCCTCTTAAGAGACATTTCATCAAACATTAAAATGCACTTCTTTTCGTAAGGCAGCATTGTATCCGCCTTCAGAGCAATATCCATAATTTCGAAGTTGAAACTGCAGGCAACGTGAATCCTTTTTGACGTAAATATCTATACGTTTTAGGTCCTTTATAAAACAACGATAGGGCAGTGTTTTTTTCAGTAGCTGACCATGGGGATTTCAGTTCATGTTCCAACTGCATATTCACAAGAGATTTTGTGAAACGTGTTAAAGCTCTTTGTCCATACGGAACCTTCGCAGAAAGTTGCACTTTGATTTTTTTTGCAGTTCTCAACTGGGTATTCAGGTTATTAACTTTTTTCTGGAATTCTTTAGTTCTTTTTTCAACTGTTCATTCTCTTCTTCTAGTAAACGCTTTTTTTTTCCACTGCCTGTAGAACAAGATGGAAGATTTTGCAACTCTTTCAACCAATTTTCATCTTCGTTGTTACTGACAGAACTATCAGAAAAATCTATGTCGACATTTCTGGAATTGGCACAGGAATTTCTTCTTGACTGACCCGGAAATGTTTTTGAAATTGGAATAACATTGATATGCGTGAATCCATCGTTAACATTTTCCTTTTCCGTCTCGCTTTCTGAACTCGCACTACTGATGTAGCGGACTGGCACAGCAGTAATAGGCATATATTTTGATTGATTGCACATCTCATCGAAAAGGTTGCTACAAATTCGCTTATTTTTTTAACGATTTTGGGCTTAGATCTGCTAAGGCCACATTACCTGAAAAAATAAACATCGATATAGGTTCACACATGCCTATTTCATATTTATACCTATACATGAAAAATAACCACCATAGTAAATACTTGATGATATAGGTTGAATAGGCCGTATGTTGCGATGGATTTTGCTCTATGAGATCTTGCAATTGAATTTTAGAATTGAATTTAATGTGGTTTTAAGGATAACTCACCGGAGTGTATGATCCATTTTTGACATCTGGCAGCGTCATTAACAGGAAATCGGTACCTCTTAATTGTAGGATCTGACCTCTTACTTAGCCCACAGTTGAAATATAGACCGTGAGAGCATGACAGATGGAAGTGTATGATTTTATTCCGCTTGCCTTTTTGATGGTCGATAGTTGGCCCACAATTGAGCCAGGAATAGTGGGTCCGAATCTCCGGACGCTTGACGGCCATATTTGAAAACGCGTTTTTATTCGTACAATATTTTTAAGTTTTTGCATGATCTCATACCGCTTGCTATTGTAACACACGCTCATTTACACTTAATGGAGCTTGAATAATGAAAGGCAAGCGATTACAAGTGACCGGCGTAGTTTGAAATGTCACGAAAAAACGAAAAAAAAAAAAATTATAAATTGCATGTTTTCAAACTACTTGCTAATAAGAAAAATGAAAGTTCATATCGAAATATGACGCTACAAAAATTGGCAAGCGCCGGTCGTTAGCTTAACGGTACGAAATTTCCGGAACATCTTGTAAAATTTTTGCACATAATTTGCATGATCCCGAATTGCTTCAAACAAAGAGAAACATTAATTTCGTAATAAAACAAAGTCACAACCCGAAAGGCAAGCATGTATAATAAAATCATCTTATTATAAACAATAAATAGAGTTGTAAAAAAAATCTCAAACTTTGTACAATTTGAAACTGCTTGCCATTTCGCATGTAATTAAAGGGCGGTCAGATAAGTACGTAATAAAAAGGGCAAGCATCGGAGTGTAGTACAACATAAGTAAAATCGATGTTAAAAAATTGATTATTTTGAAGAGATGATAAAAAAAATTCCCAAATTTTGTACGATTTCAAACTGCTTGCCATTTTGCATTTAATTAAAGGGCGATTAGATGAATATATAATAAAAAAGGCAAGCATTGAAGTGTAGCACAAAATTTGATTCCCGCGTATATGACTGGTGTTCAATACACATACAGGATTGCGTTCGAAAACATCCTCCATTATACACGTTATAAAAAAAACTTCGATTTATTTACCAAGAAGTGTATGCAGCTTCCCAACTTTAAAAATCGATAATAGTGATAAACAGACTGTTGTGTCGTATTAGTTGGTACGTTAAATGGTATTTACTTCCCTAACTTACAGTATATGTTATCATTTGATATTGTATTATCCTAGTAGTGTGATGTCAGGTTTTAAGATTTGTAAAATAAATATTGATTGAAAAGTCCTCGACGAAAAGTTGAAGGAAAATAAATAATAAATAATGGAAATTGGTACAGACATGCCTACGTTATGTATAAGTGAGGATATGCAGTTGGTACGAAATTCAGAAAATCAATTTATATCTATTGCCAACGACGATTTATTTTATAAAAGTGCTAGTACGATCGCCCGATGTACGTCAACTCAAGATGTTGAATTTCACACATTTCAAACCAAATATAAACATACCTAGAATTTTCTCCGCAAGCCGTCCGAAATCGAGCAGCACTCTATTCACCCAAGTCTATCACTCTGCACCCGCCACTGACTACACCCGAATAGTGTTTTCGAATGCAATCCAGAATCCAGGAAGAACGACTAATATACCCTACAGCGCATGTCCGAATTTGGGGAATAAAGCTGCCTGTATATAATAGCCGTGTTCGGGTTTCGGGTTCGCAATAAATACAGTCAACAATAGTCACCCACCCATTTATTGTAGATATATTCGCGACAAACCCTTCACGCCTCAACAGTCCAACTATTTCGAACCGTTCGTGTTTTTGTTGTGAACCCGAATACAACCGATAGGGCCCAGAGAGGAAACTTGCGTCTTATTTCCGAAGCTATTTGGTACGAATAGTATATATCATATTCGTGTAGTCGCTGTGTATTTTATTTTATCCAGTGTTTGTCGATGAAAAAGTGTTGTTTTCATTAAAATATCACGAAAAAGTGGATAGAGCAATTAATTTGGACGTTCATCGAATTTTGGTGAGTCTGACAAAATTTTAACTTAGCTTAAAGTCAGAAAATAAATGTGGCGTATTTAGAATTTAATTGAATAAGACATTCAGTATTTTGGGGTATGTATTTTGATGTTGATGTGTGCGGAGTCCTTTGAGATTGATTGAGAACACATTTGACAATGTCATAAAGGGATACACATGAGAACAATAACAATAAAATAATGGTGAATGGATAATCTTTCTCTCTGTGTTATAGGTTTTTAATATCTACCATTTTATGTATTGTCAGTCTCGGTTGGATGGATATCCATTTTTTTATTCTGTTTTTCCATAAATGAAACGAGTTGATGTTTTTAATTTCTATTGGTAAAGAATTACCCATTTGAAAGCAGGCCACCTATTTGAAACTGTTATTTATTATCCGATTCAGTAGTTTTTTTTTTGATCAGATAGAGCATCAATAGTTCTAGTTGAAGGCCTTAAATTCGAAATAAAAAGTTCACGGCCTACTTCGAATCTTTTTCAAGGATTTCTGATGTTTCAAAAGGGTGTGACCAAAATTTCATGATTAAATTATTTTTAATTTCTTTGTCAAAAACTGCTGATGGTTATAACTATCTCCTATACTATGAAGTAACCTTTGGAAGAAATATAATTTGACGCCATTTTGAATAACTGCTGTTTACAAACTGGACTATACTAACGACCTGAAAGAGCATTTAAAACGATATTTTCCACAAGATTGTGATTTCTTCGGCTGACTGTTTGAAATATTTTGATAAAGTGATATGAATTTTACGTATGCTATATTTCTGTTAAAAAAAATTATTTCATCGTGAAATTGTGGTCACACCCCTTTGAAAGCATCACGAATCCAGTGGCATGGTCAAATTCCATTAAGACAAATCGCTAATATGTTGTTTTGGATTTTTGACCTTGAATAAAATACGAAGTAGGCCGTAAACTTGTTATTTTGATTTCGAATTTATGGCCTTCAACTAGAACTATTGATACTCTTATCTAATGAAATAAACTTCTGATTCGGATAATAAATAACAGTTTTAAAGAGGTGGCCCGCTTTCAAATGGGTCACTCTGTATATATCAATATTTCAAATTACGAGTACAGCGTTGTACTAGTATATTATAAATCTAGGGATAAAATTAAATATAGTTCGTTTGAAATAATTAACATATTCAGGTAATGTCTGCGAGTGATGACAGCGGTGGTGCAGAGCTGGAGAGAAAATGTTTTCTTCGATGTTCGCTCACGGCACCAGTTATTCCATTTACGGAAGAAACTCTAAACGTGTGCAAAGGCAATCTTCAATTGAGGAAACAGTACAAACTAAAATATTCCGAGATCGACTTGCCAGCCGAAGTGAATGATAATATTGGATATCATTCGAAATGTCGCAACAATTTGAATGCTGTTAAATCAAAGCCCATTGAACCGACGGCATCGACAAGCGATATGTAAATATTTTAACACTTCTTTTTTCTTTGCTTGAATTATAGGTCATCGACAATTTATTAGTCTTTTCTGTTTCAGTCGTTCGTCCGATGTATCTAAAAATAACGCCTCAGACATTACTGACATCCTTGCATCTGATGAGTTTGACAATGTATGTTCGAACGAAAGCGATCGTGAATATGAGGATGTAGACGAATCTACGGAAAGTCCTCGAAAACAACAAATTTGTATTTTTTGCAAACAAAGAAATCATAGGAGAGTCAAAGGCCGAAGCCAGAGCATAAGTAACAGCAAGAATTATTCGTTGTGGGATAAATTCATTGAACAGTTGATAGATTCAGACGATTATGAAAAAGCAGCTCTACTAACAGGGTTAAGAGAAGAAAAGAGAAGAAAGCATTCCGTACCATAAGGTGTGCAAAATCAATTATGAGAATGTGATTAAAAAAGGAAAATGTAAACCTAAAGGTATATGGCATAAGACCCGCTTATGCTATAACGCTGCCTTTGTACGTGTATATAATTATGTTGAAAATTTCGTTATAAAATTAAAAAATGCTTGCACATTGGATGTAATAAAACGAATTTTCACGGATGCACTGTTAGAAGAATATCAGAAGGTGAAAAGTTGTGACGATAGCATTGAATTCTCACAGCTTATATATACAAGACATATTCTTGAAAAATTACTGCATAAATACGACAGACAAATAAAAATAGTCAGTATTAAAAAAAAAATAATAATGGTGGCGTTGTGGTGAATATGGATAATGTCAACGATTCCGATGTATTACAGAAAGCTGCTTCAATTTTGAGACGTTCAATCCTCACTAATAAAATAAACAAATTAGGCTCAAAAATCACGGTTGAAGACTTAATGGCTGGCGAATGTGATATTCCGCAACAACTCACACAATTTTTCACGACTCTTCTTGCTGCTTTCAATTACCGAAGAAGAAAAAGTTCGAAGACACAGAGACTAGTGTAGTCTATTTCTAGTGACCTTATTGCATCTGTGTCGAATGGTAGGATTTTACCTTCGAAATATATAGTACTTGGAAGTGCGATAAAACAAATAGTGCAAAATTATTCGAATTTTACACAATTATGGGCACATTTGCTCATACAACATTCTCGAAGAGTTGGAGACAGAAGTAACTTCTACAAGTTTAAATACTGATCGTATTTGCCTATCGGGCGTACTCCTGCAACCTGGTTTGCTGACCGGATGTGCTTTTGATAATTTTGATAGATTTATCGATAGTACAACCGTAGCAGAAACCTCTCTAAACGATACTGTTGGCATTGTTATTCAGAATATTGTCAACAATGATGAACGTGCACAAAACTGTGATAGTAATGAAGAATTAACTGAAAATCGAATTACTGAAGAGGCAGTTTGCTCTAATAACGTTGAAAGCACAGAATCGTCATCTACAAGAGTGTCCACGAATTCAAACAAAAGACGACGTACGTATGAATGCTATGTTCCAGAATAACAACCATACTCCAAAAAGCCTAGGATACAAGATACGGTGTTTCCGTCAGATTCTCCATTGAGAAACGTCGTACCGATTAATCTTGAGAAATACAAAAAATTAGATTCATTATGGATTATATCTCATGCCTGCGGTATAACAACGCCAATGTGGGTTGGGTTTAACGCCATGATTCTGCCTCCGGACGAACAACCAATGCAAAAAGTTTCTTACCTAACGCCAATCAACCAACCTCCAACAGAAAATGCTGTTGTGATTGAAACTCTAATCAGAAGTAGAAAAATTGCAGGAGAATGTAATGAGCCTTATGGAGAAGTTACTTATGATCTAGGCATTGGTAAAATGGCCTTTCCCTTGCAAAATACAGAGAAGGATAAATTTGGCAATTCGATTTTCGTTCACGTTGGTGGGTTCCACGTTGAAATGTCTTTTTTCAAAGCTATTGGCGAGTTTTATATGCGACAGATTATATGTACAATGTGCTTTAAAGAGCGTAAATGTAAAAAAAACAAAGAATTGTTTAAGGTTGTAATGAATGATTGAATTATTTAAAGACTAAATATTCTATAGAACCACTTTCAACATTAATGTTTGTATTATATATTATTTACTTAATTTAATATTACAGGCACTTATATTAACTGTAGCGGTTTAGAAACAGTATTAGTGGGGAGTGAACTTCTTGGTAGTGGCTCAGTGGTAGGCATGATATCGGGAAAGCATTTCAATAGATGCAAACGATTACATTTAATCGTTTACGCATCTTTACAGAAATTTTTATTACGCAGTTTTTTGGAACAAGAAAATATTCAAATCGGTGACAGTATTAAAACTTCATTGGAAAATCTGCAAAAGGGCGAATGCACCATAGATGGAGCAATGCAAAATTCTGATGTTGAACATATTTTGTCTACTTACGAGGTATATCAAAGAGAAGCTTTGAATGGAGTGCATGGCAAAACACCGCAATTTTATGCACTTTATCTTCAATTAATTGGTAATTATTCAATATTTTTTATCCAATCAGTACTTTGATTTCAAAATCTTTTCAAATTAATATTTCAACATTGCAGAATACTATTTGCTATTCGAGAGAAGCATTAGATCGGCTGATTTTGATCTATATTGTATGATCATTGAAAAGATGACTAATATATTCTTCGCAATGAATCATCATAATTATGCCAGGTGCTTATTATGGTATTTACATACACTCCTCAATGTTGACAACACGCATCCAGGTCTGAAAGAGAAATTCAAGCAAGGCAGCTTTGGTTGTGAGAGAACCAATAAACCATTCTCACTGATCCCAATAGATTTGACACTGGAACAAACCATCAACGCTGATGCTGGGCGAAAATTTACAGGAATCTCCTTCATTACGAATTCTATTAATGCACGTTTGAGGTAGGCAATTAATCATGGCCTAAGATGTGTATTTATATCTGTGGTAATGGAAGAATGTGGTATCAATGTCAAGCAGGATGTGACCAACGATCTTTTACACCATCGCATAGTACGAAGTGCTAAAAATATTGAGAGTTTCACAACGACGCTTGAAGAAAGAGTAAACCCGTTTTCTGCGAATGCTAGCAAGGATGCTTTGATCAACGTATCTACAGGAAAAGTAGCACCAGAACAAGTGGCAACATTCCTGTTAACAATTGAAGAAGTTGGTGCTAAAAAGAAAGTTGATATGATTGATGCATGCCACGGCGATCCAAGCAGCTTCAGCAGATATGTTATTTCAAGAAATAAAATTTTAAATTTCTCAACTTGTGTGAGAAAATCGAAGATTAAAGTGAATGGCAAAATCTTGGAAGTCAAATTACAACGCGATCTGCTCGGCAGACTGCTAGGAATTGCATGGGGCTCAGGAGAACAACTAAACATGGAGAAGGTACTTATATTTCTGAAACAAAATAGCTACATTTTGAATTTGCATGAATACTTTTTCATAAATTTATTTGTCGAAATACTGTTTTCATCATAAGCAATTTTCTTATATTTGAAATGTTTCATTATGTTATTTTTTTCATTTACTTTTTTTCAGGTTTTAACTTACCCGTTGACTCCGGTGCCCTTATCTTTATGCCATATCGACGGCACGATCAATAAAACAGATAAATCGGTGTTGGCCAAGGCACTGGAAAAATCCATATTGAACACGGAGGAGACAGAGCATGGCCAACCGGAAAATGTTCACGTGGCCATTATCGATGGTATATTTTTCCTACACCAAATAAAGCAAGTACCGGCTACGTCAGGAGATACTGCAATTAAAGTTTTAAAAACATTGATTGCAAATAATCCATCTGCCACTGAAATTTATTTGCTTTTTGACGAGTATCCAAGTCCGTCAATAAAAGACAATGAACATATCATTCGTGACAATTTCACTGCACAATATGAGTTTAAAGGTATAAAAATATATTTTAATGAAGATATTGTGGAAGATGTATTAATAACGATAATATATTCAATTTTGTAATGTAATGAAAATTTTTTTAGGACCAGACCAGAAGCGTCCTGCAGATTTTTCGGTTGAGCTGAAAAATGTAAGCTTCAAGAAAGCCTTCATTTCTTTTTTAATGGATTTTTGGGCCTCTTCACCAGAAGTCCAGAGTATATTGACAGACAAACGTGTTTTTGTCTCATTCTACAGATGCTTGAGATATACAGCTGGAGAATCGGCGGTTGTGTGTGAATTGATGCCCAATTTAAAAAGTGAAGGTCACGAGATGGCTGACACTAAAATAATATTTTTTCTGTCCCGGCTTGGTGAAAACGAAGAAGTTCTGATAAAATGCTCCGATACCGACATCTTCGTTATTCTCCTCGGCAATATGGAGAAAATATCAAGAAGTTTAGATATATGGGTAATGTTTGGCATCGGTAATCATCGACATTATTTTAATATGTGGAAAATATTTAATGCATTTGGAGAGAAAAAATGCCGTGGCTTGCCGGCATTCCACGCACTAACCGGTTGCGATTACAACCCGGCGTTTTATTGCAAAGGAAAACAAAAACCATGGCAGATGTACTGCGCCAACGAATCCTTCCAGGAAGCATTTTTCAACCTGCAAAATCCTGTCAGTGAAAATTATGAACAGGCACTCAAAATCATGGAGGAATTCGTTTGTAATTTATACTGCACAGCCAAAAATGGTTTGAGAGGCTGCAAAAGTGTAGATGAGGCGCGTCTTAGAGTTTTCTCCGTGACCTACGGCTACAACATTGAGCCAAATGATGAATTTCGGCAAAAGCTGCGGGACTTTGACGCTTGCACTCTGCCCCCTTGCAAGCGTGAACTTCTGCAGCAGCTTTTGAGAAAGTCATACAAAAGTCATTTATGGAAAAATGCATCGGAACCAATTCCGAATGATGGTCTAAGACCAGAAAACTTTGGGTGAAAAATTGAAGGGGATGAAGTACCTCCAAATGTCGGAGACATAATTGCAGGTGAATTTT